>BSBK01005252.1:0-17500 GCA_027943335.1 Chamaecyparis obtusa
AATAGATGTATTCACAAACACTTCTTGCTCTGGTAATCTTAAGGCAAATGCTATAAATTCCAAATCAATGTTAACAATGACCATGCCATCAAAAGCTCAAATTTCATGGGATTTTGGTGGTAGTGGTTCACATAGCAGAGACCAATTCCCGATAGCGAATTGCATTAGGGAAACCAACGGCTTCCAAAAGACCATTAGCAATAATTTTGTTTTCTATGGGCAAGGAAGAAATTCCTCTTAATCTGTCAAGGATTTCTTGGACATCCTCCTAGATCATATATGTGTCAAAAATTCCATCCAAAATATTATCTATTACTACAAGCATGATGGGTATTAGGGTTTGGGATAGTAGATGCAGAGAACAGGAAATGCGGCTTTCTAATATTTGAGTTGGTAAGGCGTAATAATGCAGAGAATGAACAAAAATGTTATTGGGAAAACTCATGGAGAGGGTAAATTATACCACTTCACTTTAGACAACATGCTGGAAAAAACTAGGATTACACTTCAAACTACCAAAGAAGAAGAAAGAGTTTCATAATCTAACCTTAATTTTTTGCATGTACCCTTTTATTTCTCCAACACTCAAATGTTATGAACTTCATTCTCAAGATTTTACATAATGAAATCCAACTCTAAAAATACTATATTTTTAAGTGAAGCATTTAATTATGGTTCAAGTTGGTGGTGGTAGAACATTTAAATTCACATTAGTTTAATAAGCGTCCTTTGCATCTTAAGGAAACAATTAATGTCCCATGAGTGGAATCTTTGTTAAAATACCTAGCTCATTGAAAGACATGAACTCATCATGGTCAGGAATTTGGTGAGTATCCTTACATTTTGAACCAGTTTGGTAGTTCATGGCTTTACCCAACTCACTAACTATAAAGTCTTAAAGCGGATCTTAGTTCAACTTGGCATAGTCGGCAAAGCTAGTGACTTTGTAAACTTTACTTTCAAAATGATGAAGTAAGACAGTTAGGGAAATTCTTCGAAATGCCAACAATAAACAACTTGGGAGGAAATATATGACACTCATTTTGTTATAGTTGGGTAAGTCAACATTTTCACGGACTTCACTAAGTGCAAGTTTAGGTACAAATACATAGGAAATTGACCAATTGAGTACTTGGGCAAGTGTAAATAACCAACTTTATTTGTCAAGTTTGATCAAAATGAGAGTGAGGCTTAGAGTAAACATAATTTGGGAATATTAACATGTATACATGAAATGTGAACTAAAAAGTTCAAAAATAGGG
Organism: Chamaecyparis obtusa; assembly: GCA_027943335.1. Lineage (NCBI taxonomy): Eukaryota > Viridiplantae > Streptophyta > Pinopsida > Cupressales > Cupressaceae > Chamaecyparis > Chamaecyparis obtusa. The sequence goes on from BSBK01005252.1 coordinate 1,263, forward strand.
TGACACCAAATAAATCTGGTGTTCTCTTGTGCATTGATGTCAAATGTTTTATATTTCATTATTGTCCATGTTTATTGTTATGTGTTTGGAATCAAAGTACAAGGTTAAATTCGATAAGAGACTTATTACCCCCTCACTCAGTCTCTAAGTGTGTTCAACAATACCCTCATAATCCTTTCTCCTCACATAGTCAATGGTCCTAATCATGTTCTTTTGTCTCTACCCCATTGAACTAGTGGCAACATTGAGCTTCCTTGATAAAGCCTAGATACAATCCCCCTTTTCATCTCTAATAATTCATCTATCCCCAATCACACCCGAGTTACCTTTCACTGGACCATCAAAATTGAGTTAGACTTGAGCATTCTTGGGTGGTAACCACTTGACCCCACATATATTCTTTAGTTTTCTCATTACATTCCCTATTGGAGGATCCAACATTCCCTTTTTTTGGATTTCAATATCCTAGTTCAAAACATTAGTATTTGTTCTAATCTTTTGTTTTGCATTAACCACTTCATGTATGTTGTTTTCTATTCTCCTTATAGTATCATCTACCTCCATGCTATGCTCAAATAAAATTCTTCTATTTTATTCTTTCTAGATCTAACAAACAAGTAAAGAAGGAAAAAGCACCCATATGTCACCCCAACCACACACAATATATTCCTAGGCTAATTTTTTTATAATTTTTTACAATTCATTGTGTTTGAAGGACTACCAACTCAATTATGACATCAGCTTGTACCAATATTTAGATGTGAAAGGGAAATTAAGGAACAACAAGAAGTTACATAGTTCCTCATTAGACAAGCGCATAGAGCATCTACTCAGCCCTTGAATATCAATACTATTGCAATATATGCATTATGTTTTCATTGATGTCAACCTACCATTGTTGTAATTATATTGTATTTGTACAAAGTTAGATTGATGTAGTTGCATAGGTACATGGATGGTTTGGAATTAACATGTTTTAGAGAGATAGTTTGACATAGGTTAAAATATGGGTCCAACATGTTTGAAGGTAAGAAATGAAGTCTAGATGAATTAGTATGTTTTTGATACAATCCAAAAGACTGTGATATATAATTATAAAAGATAATTTATATGGATAGATTAGCATGGCTAAGAAGTGGTTTGGTTGTCTAATGTAGGATGGTAGATGATGTTATGATAGTATGAAAGCCACATAAGTTGTCACCACAATATAATATAGTTTGGAAGCAATGTAAGTATATGTTTCATATTATCCTTAGAATACTTTGATCATGTTGAGGAATGCAATCATTTATATTGGGTCTTTAATGTTTCAATGAGTTAAATAAAGTTCAATCAAGCATTGAATTCTCTAACTCTATTTATGTTGACAAGAAAACTTGTATAAGACTTTTCCCTAGGATAGGGATGTTTTTATTTTTGTTTTCATTCCTCCGTATTGCAAGACCTTGATGTGTAATTTTAGAGTTAAATCTTTCAATCATTAAGGAAGCTATATCCAAGGTTCTATTTCCTAAATCCTTCTACAGAAAGGGTTATGATTTATTATTCTCCAAATTGTATTAATGCAAAGTGAAGAGTCTTAGAAGCTCACCAAAATGCTTCACATTAATCAATGATGCTATATATAGTGGTGTAGATTTGAGGTAAATAATGTCTAAGTTTTTTCCATGCAAGTCTCATATGATTTGGTGTATCACAATACAATATCTCAAGTGTTGATGTGCTAAAGTTAGTCCAGAATGTTGGCTCTATTAGTTCAATATGTTTGTCTACTTGCACTAGCACATAATGAACAAAGGCTCTAGAAGAAGGTTTTAGGGATATTGTTCAAGGTTTATATATATATATATATATATATAGAAGATATAATCATTTGTGATTATGTGATGGGATAGTGTGTGAAAAGGGATATTTCAACATTTGCATGTGTGAAATGTATTTTTATAGTAGTTCAAGTTCATTTATTGTAATAACATAGTGTATATAGGTTATTTTCCTATGGCATTGCCATAAAATATTTCTTTAGGGAGAAATTTCTTCCCTGGGTTACAACCCTAAACAATATTGTAATAATTATTCATATATTTGAGATAACTCTAATCATGAATTTGTTGGAAACTATAATTGAAATAATTTTTGTATTGTCATTGATGTCAAACCTTAACTGGTAAGATAATTTCTATCCAGGAGAGTACCATATCTTTTGATTGATGAAGAGGATTTGAAAAAAGGAGATAACAAGAAGACCTAAGGAAAGGTTGAGTTATGTGATACTTGATTAGTTGGCACATTGATAAGATAATGTGTTGTTTATCTTTAACACCAAGTGAATAAGAAAGACTGGAAACATAAGCTTAATCAAGCATACGTGAAGAAATCTAGTTTAAGTCGAGTGATGTTAGTGTCAACCGAGCGCCAGTATATGCCGAGAAAATCTAATGTTGACTAAACATTAGTATTTACTAAGTGACAACTAATTACCGAGAAAAGATAGTGTTTTCCTAGAAGGAAAGTATTAGAGATGACCGAGATATCTAGTAATGACTGAGGAGATGAACACAATAGTGACCTAGTGTTAGTAATCTACATTTTGAGAAGGAATTGAGAATCCTAGCTGACATGGTTAAATTGTTGGGATATGTAAAATGTGTTGACATTGTTAATGAATGTTATGAATCATTTAATGCATGGTAAATCATTTTCTTATGGATTCAAAGATAATTTTGGAGATGTATCTAGAAGGAAAAGAAGGAGAAAATAATGATGGAAGGATTCAATGAGTCTGACCTAAACCTAAGATCTACAGAAGAGATTAAGAGATAAAAGATTAATATACCTGATCGAGGAGGTATAAGGATGACCTAATTATGAGGTTACAATATGAGGATAATAGGTTGATGTTATTGACTAATGAATCTAAGCAAAAGGCTGAAGGTGAAGCTGTGAAGAGATGAACAAAGTTGTGGTGATTTCTTAAAGAGAATTCTGAGCAGATCAAAGATGGTGATGGAAATGAAGGTCAGTTAGTAAATTAGAATATGTGCAAAGTGGATCTATATTTGCAAAGTGAGTTGTATATTGATGCAGGTTAAGGGATGGTGGATCCAATTAAGGACAGTCCAAACCTTGCAGCTTTAGAACAACATAATGAAATAACACACCACAACAATTGTTTCAACACATATTTTCCATTAACATGCTTGAATGTAAGGCCTCGCAGGTTAGAGCCAATTACAAACAAAAGTAATTCTGTAAGATCAACAAGATCCAATACAACTCTAGCTAGTTCAGTTCTGAAGACAAATTAACAACTAATGGAAACCCTAAGGCAGATCTAATTGTGCTCGCAAGCCACCAAGCAATCTCCTTGTCTCCAAGCCTCAACCAATAGCTCTACTATCACAAACTATTAGATACTAATCTGATCTGCAAGATCACACAGGATCTTTTCCACAACTTCACTTATCTACTACCTCTATATCTTCTCTTAGAATTTCCTATCCGATCTTCCTAAAACAACTACCCAAACATCCTATAAATACTAATCATCAGCCACAAGTCGGCTGGATGAAACCATTAACTCCTACAAAAAAATATTAAATGCAATACAAGCCAGCTCTCAAATAGCCTTACAATAATTAAATTCAACATGTCAGCCTGTAACAACAACTACCAACAATAAATGCACCAATTCGGCCAACCAAATCACCAAGAACTCCAGTCGATAAACCAGAACTACTGAGCGCTAGAGAAACAACTAAGTGCTAGTGAAATGACTGACCAAGCCAAGCAACACTAAGCAACATAGGTATTACCGAGCACCAGTTCCATCGAGCACAAGAAGTCTCACTGAGTTCCTTCAGTGACCGAGCTTCCTTCAATAACTGAGACCATCGGTTAAGGATGAAACTGAGTAACACCGACTAAGTAACACACCTCCATGCAGATCCACTGAGTACCCTAGAATGCCCCTGCATCAAACACCCTAGGTTCAAAAATATGTTCATATGTGAGAAGAACATCTTCCAGGATTCAACACATAAACCCCGAATTGGTTCTTCACATACAAGTCTTCCACCTTTTCACTTTGCATACTCTTCCACTTCATCTTCTTTTGTCTCTTCAAGTCTTTCCTTGATAACACACAGTCTGTTCTCCAAACTGATCATTCATTCTCTCAGGATCTACCAACTCAACTCAGCTACCAATACTCAGACTTCTCCTACCGAGTGTTGTATCTAGTAAAGGCATCAGGGAATTCTTCTTGTCATCCTTCTCAATAGTAAACACATTCTTCACACAATCATACATAGCTCTACAATCATATTTCCAAGGTCTACCAAGCAATATATGACAACTATTCATCCTCACAATATCACATAACACAAGATCCTTATACTGGCCAATCTAAACATCAATAAAGCATTGTTCTCTTACTTCTAGAGCATGATCATCTTACAACCAACCAATCTTATAAGGATGTGGATGTCTCATTCTATTCAAACCAAGTTTCTGAACCATGTCCTCAGCAACAAGGTTATCAGTACTACCACTGTCAACAATAACATCACAAAGTTTACCTCTAGACTTGCACCGAGTCTTGAACAAGTTACTCCTTTGACAAGGTTCCTCCTTTGTATCGAGCAATGTTCACTGAACTAGCAAGCTCTTAGATTCAGGTTCATTATCAACTTTTTCATTCACCACAGTAGCTCGTCAGTCACCAAGCTTCTTCTGTGTACACTCAAAAGAATGGTGTCCTTCTTCACCACAGTTATAGCAAGTATCCTTAAAGATAACTCTACCCATCTTCTTCTTTGGTTCTATAGGTTTCTATTCATCTTCTACAGTCATTAGTTTATCCTTCACTGAGTGATCGATCTTTTCCTTCCCTCAGGGATTACTATGTTGTTTCCTCTTCAGCTTATCTTCTACCTTTAGAGAATAATGATAAGCATCTTCAATAGAATCAATCTTCAACATACCAAGCTCATCCTGAATATTGAATCTCAAACCATTTACATACTAAGCTACCTTTTCCTTACCAAGCTCTCGACCGAATAGTAAGTTTGCAGAACTCCTCGATATAATCTTCAACAGACAAATCCTTCTGCTTTAGATTCTAAAACTTCTTAAACAAGTCAAGCTCATAGTCAGTAGGTATGAACTTAGCTTTCAACTTAGTCACCATCAACCTCCACCGATTGATCTTCATTTCACCAATCTAGTCAATCAAATTCTCAGGTTTCAAAATACCAGAGAAAGTAGAAACTTCCATTCGGTAACTATTACTTAACCGAGCTCCAGATCTATGCAACTGAGTAGTTTTGTCTTCACTAGATCTATCCCTCTAGTCATCACTACTAGATGCAATAGTTTCAAAGTCTTCAACAGCTTCCTCATAACCATCTTCAGTACCAAATTCCAAGGTACACCAGTAATAGCTCTCATGATCTCAGAGACCATGTCATTCTTCATCAATTCCATCTTAGATCTGAAATCAAATTTCACCTTCTCTATAATCCTAGATTCCATAGTATCATAGAGATCTGCAATCACTCTAGGGTCCAATCTTCTCGGAGGCATCCTTAAAGATAAGAAAACCCTCTGCAACAAAACCCTACACTGACCACCTTGTGAAAATATCCAAATTGTATGCAAGTTAGATCAGCCTACTACCTCGCACAAACAACTGGGGAAATATTCCACAAGTTTAGTGCCACAGATCTACAACCTAGATCATACAATCTCTTCACCAACAAGATCAACTTTGCAAGATCAGCCTTGCTAGGTCAACCTTCACTCCACAAGATCAACTCAGCTCTGATACCACCTAATGTAGGTCAAGGGATCATGGATCTAATTAAGGATAGCCCAAACCTTGTAGCTTCAGAACAACACAACAGAATAACACAACATAACAATTATTTCAACACATATTTTCCATTAACATGCCTGGCTGTAAGGCCTTCCGAGTTAGGGCCAATTACAAACAAAAGTAATTTTGTAAGATCAACAAGATCCAATACAACTCTAGCTAGTTTAGTTCTGAGACAAAACAACAACTGATGGAAACCCTAAGGCAAATCTGAACTTGTGCTTGCAAGCCACCAAGCAATCTCCTTGTCTCCAAGCCTCAACCACTAGCTCTGCTATCACAAACTATCATATACTAATATGATCTGCAAGATCACGCAAGATCTTTTCCACAACTTCACTTATCTACTACCTCTAGATCTTCTCTCAAAATTTCCTATATGACCCTCCTAAAACAACTACCCAAACATCCTATAAATACTAATCATTAGCCACAAGTTGGCTGGATGAAACCATTAAATCCTACAAACAAATATTAAATGCAATACAAGTCAGCTCTCAAATAGCCTTACAATAATTAAATTCAACATGTCGGCCTGTAATAACAGCTACCAACAATAAATGCACCAAGTCGACCAACCAAATCACCAAGAACTCCAGTCGGTAAACCAGAACTACCAAACGCCAGAAAAATAATTGAGCACCAGTAAAACAACCGACCAAGCCAAGCAACACCGAGCAACATAGGTATTACCGAGCACCATTTCTACTGAGCACAAGAAGTCTCACCGAGTTCCTTTAGAGATCAAGCTTCCTTCAATAACCGAGACCATCGGTTAAGACTACAACCGAGTAACACTGACCAAGTAACACACCTCCATGCAGATCCAATGAGTACCCTAGAATGCCCATGCATCATATATTTTTAGATTAGAACCTACTGTTACTTTCTAACCATTATATCAGTCTAAATCCTTTAATCAAGGTTGACCTAACAGTAATTGTGTAAACCCTTTAATCAAGGTGACATTCTGGTGGAATGTTCTTAAGACCTCTAACAAGGACACTCTTAACAAGGTGATTAAATCCTTTAACTGGGTCACACCTAACAATGTGTATTGTAAACCTTTAACCAGGTTGGCTTCTCACATAGCTCACTTTAGAAGAGTGAAAATTGGTAGCATGTTACAAGTGGTTTTTCCCAAATTGGGTTTCCACTATAAATCCCGGTGTTATACTTATGTGAATGTTATTTGATGTGAATTTTGTTGAAAGTTTTATATTTTTCAAGTTAATTACTTTTGGACAGTGGATTGCAAGTTTTATGTTATTGATACATGTTATAGAGACCGAGTTGAATTGCTGATTAGATCTAAGTTTGTTGAAAAGATAGAAAGTTGAATTGGTACATCTGGACTTGAGGATAATTGATTCACCCCCCCCCTCTCAGTTATTTCTAAATCATTCTAACATAATTTTCCCTCTCTAGGATTTCCATGCAAAAATTACAGTGTCACTGAGTGAAATATTGTAGTGCATGATTTTCTTTTAGTTCCTTCTTTTGACAAATATAATTTGATTTTTGATCTACAAATGAAATTAGTCGAGTTTAATAAATTACTGATTCACCCCTCAATAATCCAATGTATTTAATAGTTACTTAGATTCAATCCCCTTCCAAGATACTTCTATGTAATGTTATCCATAAAAATGTTCTAGCTTTGGGAAGATTGCTATTGTACCAACACAAATATGTGAGCCATACAAATCCTCCACCATCTGCACCATGTATTGCATATCCTTATTTAAATGAGTAATGAGATAACTCTAATCATGGTTTTTCCCTCTTTGGGCTTGCCACACAAAAATTAGAATGTCATTGTGTCAAAAATTGTGGTGCATGCTTTCTTTTAGTTCCTTATTTTGACAAATCTAATTTGATATTTTATCCAATAATGAAATTAGTGGAGTTTAAGAAAATACTGATTCACCCCCCATTAATTTGATGTATTCAATAAGTACTCTAGATTCAATCCCCTTCCAAAAATCTTCTATGTAAAGTCATCCATAAAACTGTTCTAGCTTTGGGAAGATCACTATTGTGATAATACAAATCCATTGGCCATACAGCTCCTCCACCATTTTCACCATGTATTGCATATCCTTGTTTAAATGAGTAATTCCAAAATTTATCTCCACACCATTTAGTCTTATATCCTCTTGACTAGATAACATAAATCTACACTTTCACAATTCCTATTTCAAGATTTCTCTCTCATTCTTTGAGATAGTAAGTTCAATAACATTTCGTCATTGGTAGTTATCTTTTATACCACCATTCATTATTTTAACATACTATGCAACATGTTCCTTATGCAAGATAACCCCCTCTTGACCTACTTCAAGTCTAACAAATCAATGATCTACTCATGACCATTCCATGAGATGCACAAAAACTTCACCTTCTTTCCATTATAGACCCTATATGATAGATGATCTGTGATCACTTTTCTACTTTCCCATAGGGACTTATATATTGTTGAGACTCCATTATAAATGAGCAAGGTTAATATTCTTATTGAACCATTGTTATCCAAGTACCTTTTTTGTAGGTTTCTACATAATCATTTATTTCATTACAGATCACTTTTCTACTCTCCCATAGGAACTTCTATATTGTTGAGACTCCATTATAAATGAGCAAGGTTAATATTCTTCTTGAACCATTGTTATCCAAGTACCTTTTTTTGTAGGTTTCTACATAATTATTTATTTGATTCCTTGTACATTCTCCATGAAATATTTGTACCTAAAATCCAATTTTGTCTTTCCATTTTCCTTATTCTATCCCCACCAATCATCTCAAAGTATCCCAATGGGTTAGAGGAATTATTCTATCAATCTTTAGAATCCTCCTGTATAAGTTTCTTCGTGTTTATTTGTTATCTTGAAACATGACATCAGATGAATCCACACAACAACTAGAATTAAGTTAATCATTCCCACAAAATACAACCATTTTATTTTCCAAGCTATTGCCTTGTTCCTACAGTTGCTAGTGTGTCTTCCCAATGTATTAATCTGCATGTTATAGGAAAAAGAGGAACCCCAATATGTTTGGACAAGAGGACTTATATGAAAAATCCAAGTACTTGCCCAATTTTCTTTTGCATCACCTTTTTTTATTTAAAAAAATATCTCAAACCTTTCCTTATACATGACCTTCCCTAATGAGGAGAAAGAGTTTTCCAATGCTTCCTTAATCACATTAGCATTCCTCAATCTTGTTAAACTTTGAATATCATGGTATCATCTGCAAACTAAGTGTGAGTTATTAGATCGAGTGAACAATCCTAATTCCTTTCCATAAGTTCACTTCTCTCATATTGCATGATACATCTTTTTTTTTTTTAATCTTGAGAATATATTTTCACCTTGGATTATCTTCCTCTTCTAATCATAGAGGTTTGTCTCTTATTTTTATCTTAATTTATAAGGCATAAAGATTGGCTCTTTGTTGGCATGTTAGTGGGCTTGATTGGGTAATCCAATTTATCATAGGAAGATAGAGTAGAAGTATGGAGTAAGCCAAAGGGAATATGGTTAAAAATTAATTTTGATGGGTTATCGAGAGGATACCCTAGACCTTCGAGAGAAGGAATTATTTCTCATGATCCAACTTGTAATATTATTTCCATTAAGGAAAAGGGTCATCTTGGCACCTTAACAAATTTATCAAACCTACTTGCTCTATATTAAATACATTCAAAGAGTTCAAAATCTTGCACATCCTTAGAGATGGTAAAGAGCTGGCATATATTTTATCAAAGCATGTGATGGATTTAAGGGAGGATTTAAGAAAAGATTTTATTGAGATATTTCCAAATGTAGAATGGAGAGTTTTCCTACTCATACATTTTCATTTCTCGTTGATTATTATTAATATGTATGGTCCTAAGGTGACATAATGAGCATTTATGTTAAAGTATGGTAGGAAATGTCTAGATGGTTTTGGCTCTACGTTTCTATGTCTCTCATTTCTCGTATTCTAAGTAGGAAATCTTTTGGAGTGGTTGTACATTCGGTGATGGCTTCAATGGAGGAAGAATTCAATATTGCTATTGACAAACAACAACTTTCTTTTATGAGAAACATTTCTAAAAAAAAGCATAAAGGGGTCTTCAAGATACATGATCCCCTCCTACTTCAATTAATTAACCTCATTTTGGTGAGGAATTCATGCAAATTGAGCACCATTACTAGGTACATGTAGATATTGTCTCTACATTTTTTACATGGGAAATTGAGATTTGAATGATGGAGGATGCATTTTGGGCAATGGAGCCCTGTGTTGAGGAGAATTGTTTGTTCGATTTAACTACAATGGTGGCCATGAAAATTATTGGTAAGGGTTTCAAATGCAAAGAAGGTGACTAGAGAGATTACAATGGGAATGAGTATGATGTTCATCATTTTATTGTTTAGAGCACAAACTCAAATATTGATGCGAGGAATAAAGAAACTTATGTAGGGTGGTCGTCTATTAAGGACTTTCTTCATGAATTGGAGGAATCAAGCACATTGGGGAAAAAGGATGGAAAAAATAAAAATCTAAAGTTTAACATCAACAACTACTAGGTGAATGGCCCAGTGAAGCCTCACAAGGGCAAAAGTCTCTCTACATTTGGGTGAAGTGCTTATGATGTTTCTTTCTCTCCCAATCTATTTTTTCCATTTTTTTTTGTTGAATCTATTAGTGTGATGATTAAAATGCAATTTTAATATTATTTGATGATGTTTGTCTATAGGTTTTTGGTATGCCCTCATGTTGTCTTTGTTTATTCTTTGTATGGGCTAGTTTTCGGGGTCTTTTGGCTTGAAGCCATTTTGAGTTTTTTACATGTATGGTTGATGTAAGGTTTTGGCCATAACAACCAGAGGAATTTTCTGAGTACATTAAGCTTTTATTATTAATAAAAATTATATATCACTATTACCGATCATAATTATTTTTTGGCTATTTGTTGTACTAGTTATTTGAATATTTTTTTTCTACTTGTATAGTTCAATCCCAGTATCTCTTACTAGAATTATCACACCTCAATGATCCTTGTCACTTTTGGTAAACTCATTCCAAACCAATAGGTTTTTGTAACTCTCAAAACTCAAATCTTACGTTTCTCATCCTCATATATTTTAATGAGGACAACTATGTCTTTCCCCTCTATTATGGGCCCCAAAATAGGGCCACTTCTCCAATGGTAGCCTCTATAATTCAATCTTAATATTGAGAGGTTCTCCTAGGGGGGCTCATCTTCTTATCCACCATGTGTGTGTTTTTATCAGCAATGATAGTTTTTTATTCACTAATTAAAAGTCTAATAAAGTTTTGGAAAAGCTAGGCATTCATGCCATTGTCAAACCACTCCTACTCCATATAGAACTATATTCATGATATCCTACTAGTACTATAATGTACTTGGTGAAAATATAGATCAAGATTCCCATTGCACAACTCAACTTGGGCAGATAGTGGATAAACCACAAATTGATTTTAATATAATAGCCTAAACTAACTACATTATACCTATAATCAATTTTTTTTTACAAAAAATTACAAATTCCTCAATATTAAAAAAAAACCCATCCAATCCTTTGTTGTAACATTCCTTCCCAAGCTTATGGATTTCTTCTACCACCAAGGAATTGTTATTTGTAGCTTTTTCTTATTAGTTTTTTGTCACTCCTCCTTCACTTTCCTATCCTCATCTATCTCCTATATATACTCCTTGAGAAGTTCCCATATATCCCATGCTTCCTAAATCCTCCTTTCCTTGCATGAAGAAGCACTCCAACACAAGGAAAATCTCATAACTCTTCCTTGTGCCCTACACCAACTACCAATTTCCCTCTTCGACTTAGAAGCCAAGCCCTTGATCAATTACTACTAGCATGGGGATCATTCCTCTAGTCCATACTAGATTTATGAAGGTTTGCATTACCCGCATAGCCTCTTCCTTCAACCCCAGTTGGAGTTCCTAGGAAGACACTGCGAAAGCCACATCAATGTTAAGCCTATATCTATGTCTTGTGTACATGAATTGTTCTCCCAAAAACACATCCAAAATCTTCCAAAACTTTGGGCTACTAATAAAGAACATAAATTTCATTCTTCTCCTTGTAATCTCCCCCAAAAAAGGTTGTTGTTTCTTGGGGGTATAACCCTCTACAATCCACCAGCCCCCATCAACCCCTATCACAAAAATTTAGATGTGTTCCACTTCAGTTTCATGGCTTTACCCAACACCTTCTATACAAAGTAATTTTCTTTCTAGATGCTTCTAATGTTTATGAGTTCCAATGCACTTCCAAGATTCAAGACAATCTCCATCTGCATGTGAAATTAATGCATCCAACCACCAAATGATAAATTTCTTGACTCCCCTACCCATGATTATGATTCACTATCATAAATAGTGCATACCTTTGTATTATTAATCTCAAACTTCTATTCATGCGATGATGGATAATAACTCACCTTTCAAATTTAAAATTTGAAATAAACTCTTGAACTCTATGGGATGGGGGCATTCCTACTAGCTTCACCATACATTAACTACATTAATTTGATGAACTTTCAAAATTTTCCTCACAAGTCCCAATCAATCCAATCCCCTTTTACTCCCTTAAAATCTTCAATAACATCTTCTCTCCCCTCCTCTTTAAATTTGACCCCTATCTTTGACATAACATTTGCTTCCACACTCCCTTCTCTATTCACATGAGAAACTCTAAATCTCTCAAAGGGGTCTATCATTGATCTAATCTTTTTTATACATTTATTTAGATATCAGACCTATGATTCTCCTTTTGATATTTTTGTGACGATAACCAAAGAGTCACCCTCCAAGTGGAGCTTTTATTTATTTTCCCCCCTTTTAATAGATAGAAGAGTCACCTGAACTTCAAATTCATTGTTTGTTTCCTCTACTGATTATTTTCCCCTACTTTTTATTTTTCTAGTCCAATCTTTGGTAACATATCCAGCTCTGCTTGGCCCCAAGTTTCCTTTTGAGGCTCCATCAAAATTGACTTTTATCCAATCTTTCTTAAGAGGGCTCCATTTTTGTTTTAGAACTTTCATTGAAAAAGGATTATCCCTTAGAGACCCCTAAACATGACCACCGCTTATTGTTTATTATTGACATAAACCTTTTCTTTATACAATCATGCTTTATACTTTTATTTTTTTACGCTACAAATTTCTCCCATTCCTTCCTTCTTTCTTCTAAGCATGGTGGGGTAAAATCATACCTTTAAGATTAAAAAATAATAATTCATTAGAATTATGTTCACGACATCTATGTCTTTTAATTTTATTCTTATCTTTGTATTTTTTTCCATCTTGCATCATCTACCAATTCTTTTTGCTTGATGGATATGACATGTCTGCTCTAGCTTATTTTCTAGAAAGTCTTCTATTAACTTGGCAATTTGGTCACCCTCCTTATGGTTTTTTAAACCCTTTATCATTATATTTCTTACCTACCATAATAATTTAATTCCTCCCACATGTTTCTCTATGAGTTTTTCATTGGTTCTTTAATGGCCCTTTTGTCAGTTGTGCCCATAATTTTGCCTTTTCCAATTATTTCTTTAATTTAGCTTCTTTGATCAACATGCTTATTCCTACAAATGTGAATTTTCTCTCTCCTCTATTTCCTTGGGAATATTTCCATTTTTGGCATCCTTTAATTCATGCTTTATGGATTAAATTTTTGTGAAGTTATTTTAATATTGGCTTGCATTTTGGTTGAGTAACTCATTTTGTAAATACATTTTCTATTAGTAGTCATATATATATTTTTAATCCTTTATATGCTCCAATATATCTAATCCTTCAAGTCTCCTCTTTGGACCCATTATCTCACTAACATATAAATACAAGGTCCAAAGTAATAGAGTTAAATTAGGACTATATTGGTCATGTATGTCTTCTTCCCTTAGTCTCCTACTTTGTCTCCACTTCTCATAACTTGACTCCCTTAATTAACTTGAAATGGTGATTCACAGTAATTCCTTTTCATTCTATTTTTTTTTTATGGATTTCATGGTTTTATTATCCTTCTATAGATGTCTCTATTTTGCCTTGTGTTGTCTTAGGGCTAGTTGCTACTCAACTAAAGATCATTAGCTTTAATAGGATTTTGACAAACTTATTACTCTCCAATCATTCATTTTGTTATTTTGACCCATGTTTACTGTAAAATCCTCTTGAATTTCTTATCATTTACAATGTTAGTCTTACTCCTATACACAATTCTTTGACTTGCATGCATTATTATTTTTGAGAGTGTAAGAGTGGCTCTCAAACACCATTCTTATGAGAGCATGAGGATCCCAAATCCTTGCGGGGTAAGTTGGAATATATGGTATTGACAATTTTTGTATAGGGTAACTTTCCATTTTCCTCCATGTTCCCTACTCCCCTTTTTCCTTTGAATTCCTTTGATGAAACATTATTTATGCCTCCTATGTATTTTAAAATGATTTGTTTTTGGACTCGCTTCTTTCAATGCAAGATTATTTATCATAATATCTTAGCATAATTTAATAAAATTCATTGTTGAGTTTATTCTTTCTAAATTAAATTAAAATATAGGTCTAATTTTATAATTACAAAAGTTAAAGGAATTTACTTTTTTCAAATGGGATGTAAATAAAGACCCATGAAAATGTTAGTAACAATTGTTTATGCATTAAAAAACCTACTCAAAGATTAAAATATCATAATTTGACAAAAAAAAATCACCTCAACTTATCCAAACACTACATTAGAGCTCACCATCATTAGACCCACATACAATGCTCCTAAGACATGGACCCAATACCTACAAAGCTCACTTATAATTTTTTGACGATGCTATTAAAAGTCATGCACCCACAACTCACCCAATGTATTAGGTGACATTGGAAAACTAAAATCAAATGAGGTATATTGAATTATAAACTCATTATTCCATGAAGTAATAAAGAGTTATCCTACTTTATCAACTATCCCCTCAAAAAAATGATGTACGTAATGTAGTAACTATCAATCTACTGACATATTTGGCTATAATGTACTTATATGCATCACAATATAAAATAAAGTGTGTTTTTCTAATTTCACTATCCAATTATGCTAAAGTCACATACTCTCTCTTCTCATGGCTCTTTTAGCTTTTTTCACTTTCTAAATTTATACAAGATCCAATGTGAATTTCTTCTTATTTGAGAAATCAAATTCTCTTTCCTCTAAGGGATTTGGTAATACTTTTTTAAACATGCTAATTTTTGCTAAAATAACACATTTTTAATAAAATATGATGATTTAAGCATTAAGAGGTTCCGTTTGAAGGAATTAATTACAAATGGTGAGCTAAAAATATTGATATAACATCTATACTCGTCATTCATACCTACAATGGAGTCTCCTTCACACCTATTAAAATGCTGATAAAAAATCACTTTGACTTTATCTTTTGGCAGATCAAATGAATCCATTTTAAAAACATATCTATGTAGTAAGGTACTACATAGAAAATCTTTCCAATGATTATAATGTTAATATATATTAAGTTTATGACTTTGTATTTTAGTTTTACTAAACATAGATATTTCACTGTATGTCTACCTCTATGTTTGACGCTTGTGGAAAAATAGTAAACGAGAAAAAAAAAATTCTAAAAAAATATCTATGCCCTAGGTATTGAAGTTCTCTTTCTATAAAAAAAATAAAAAAAATGAAATTGGACAAATACACGACAAGTTATAAGCTATGTAGTCAAGGTATGCCAAAATTATGGTTTAGTCAACTTCAAACATTAATAAAATATGTAATAATCACGATAATGTCATCAAACCAATTGCAATTTCCTCCGTATGGATGTTAAAACACTAAATTTGAAAGAATCACATAGATATCTATTTTAGAAAAAAAGTTATGCTCTATGAAAATAATGTAACTCTTTGAAATAACATTTTCAGCAACATACCATTTTTTGTGGGAGAAAGAAAAAACCATTCAAATGAATTCAAAAATTAAAATAAAAAATATATTTATAATCTAGATAGAAAATCTTAAAAGACTCTAATTTACTTCATCTTCCGATTTCAAATGGTTTAACGACAATATGCATCCGATTCTGATTCTTTTTTAAAATGTAGAGTTTAGTGTCCGTTCAGGCAAAAAAGTGTAACCCACTATTGGGAGTTCACTAATGTATATTTTTTTATTGATGATTAAATGTATCATATAATATTTTATTTATACGATAAAGATGTATAATATTATTATAGGTATCTTAATTATTGGAAGGATGTGTAATAGTTATCACATATATGTATATGTATATATATATATATATATAATATAT
>BSBK01005252.1:20000-208315 GCA_027943335.1 Chamaecyparis obtusa
TCATCTGAGTTGCCCAAACTATGAGGTCCGAAGATTGTCTCCAAAGTGGTCAAGGCACCAAGGCTACTCTTCGGTGAATTAGAGGTTTCGCACTCCAAAATTTCTTCACCTCCAATTCGCCAAAGTCTGAAAGAGCATCTTTGAAACAACCAGGACAACTCTAGCTTTCTTTCGGTGTTTCAACCCTTTCATCCTTTCAGAGGTCCCATACCCCTGAAAGTTCGAAAGGCCGAAATGTGCTTCTCAGAGCCTTTTCAGGCTTAATTTGTTCAGAACACTTTATTTTTTAAAGATTGTTCTCTCTTTCTTGCAATTTCATGTTTACTAATTCATGTCCTTTACTCTTTGCAAAAATGGTAGAAAGGATCATGTCACTAGCTATGAAGTACCAGTTCAAGGGTTATCATCCACCTTCTAAAGTAAGAAACCTACATGCAGTAATCACAGACAATGACATTGGCAATGTTAGTTGGAATGACTACTTGGTTAATTGCACACAGCCAACAGGGAGATCCAAGGACTGCACTTCATTAGTGTATTATTCTCTAGTGAATGCCACAACGCACTTAGTTTTAATCTTGTCTTCAGATCTGATAAATACTTTGGCAAACCATTATGTACTAGATGAGAGAATGGTTAAAAATTATTTCCCCACTTTTGTTCTTCACCCTTGAAAACAAAGGTGGATACCTTGTGTTAGATTGAGTCATGAGTTTGAGATAATTGGAGTCTAAGTCTAGAATCCCCCTAGGATAGGTGGTCTTTATCGAATTATCCTTTCATGCCTTCTTCTTGCTTTTAAGCTGGGTTGGTTTTTATTTCATCCTGGGAATGGGTAAGTCATAGTTCCCAATTTGATAAAGACCCCTTCTCTTACAGTGTTGATCGATGGTATTCATATGAATGTGAAGCTCTAAAATGCCTTTTTCTTTCTTTGTCAAAAAATTAAAAATTGCCTTCTCCTCAGTGGGTTTTGACCCATGAAGGTAATTTTATAAGGGAAGAGAACTCAGGAATCATTAAGCACATATACAAGGCCTGGAGATCGAGTTTCTTGGATTAGGAATGAATCAGGTCCAAAAAAGTAGCTTAGTGGAAAAGTCATAATGAACTTCCCCACTTGGGGAATTTCTCCTACATAGGTTATTTTTCGGAGGATAGTGGAAAGTGTATCAGATATTCCAAAAATCCAAACATCTAGATTTTGAGAGAATATGATGCAGGGGCATCCAAGGTTAAGGCAGGGCATTTTGTGTCCTCGGTGAAACAACATGGAGTGTTTGTATTTTGGCCGGTTTTACTCGGTTGCAGCCTTAACCAACGATCTCGGTCATTGAAGGAAGCTCAGTCACTGAAGGAAATCAGTAGTCTCTGGCACTCAGTGAAAGTGTTACTCAGTCATGCCTGCGGTGCTTGGTCAACATTGGTTCTCGGTGATGCCTGGCGTGCTCGATGATTTTATTGTCGCTCGGTAGTTCTGACTTACCGACTAAAGTTTTGTGTGATTTGTTGAGCCGACTTGGTGAATTTATTATTGGTAGCCATTGTCATGGGCTGACATGTAGAATTAAATGTTTTTATACATTTGTGAGCTGACTTGTATGGCATTTAATTATTTGTTTTGGAAGTTACGGGTTTCATCTTGCCAACTTGTGGCTGATGATTAGTATTTAAGGAGGGTTTGGGTAGATGTTTAGGGATAGAATTTTGGGGAAGAACAACTAAGTAGATCTGGAAGTCAGATGCGAAGCTTGAGAGAAAAGTTGTGGAAAAGTTCTTGATGATCTTGTAGATCAGATTATAATCTAATAGTCATTTGTAGCAGAGCTAGGGGTTTGCATACTTGGGAACAAGGAGATTTCTTGGAGGCTTGCAAGCTCAAGTTTAGATCTGTCTTAGGGTTTACATCAGATTTTGATCATCTTCAGAGCTGAACTAGCTGAGTTTGTATTGGATCTAGTTGTGGATCTTGCATAATTATTTTATGATTATAATTGGCCCTAACCTGGAAGGCCTTACAACCAGGCATGTTAATGAAAATTAGTGCTAAACAATTACCTTATGTTGCATTATTGAGAAATCTGCTGTGTAATTTTGTTGGCTACAAGGTTTGGACTGTCCTTCATTGGATCCACCTATCTTGACTACATCGAGTGGTATCAGAGTGAAGGTTGATCTTGTTGAAGCAAAAGCTTGACCTAGCAAGGTTGATCTTGTGAAGTTGATCTTGTTGGAAAAAGATTGTGTGCAATTTGGATTGCAGATCCGTAGCACTAAACTTGTGAAATTGTGCTCTAGTTGTTTACAAGGTTGCAGGTTGAGGTCTGACTTGTTGCAACTTGGAAATTGTCACAAGGTGGTCGGTGAGAGTTTGTTACAGAGGGTTTATTTTCATATCTTTAAGGATGCCTCTGAGAAGATTGGACCCTAGAGTTATTTTAGATCTTTGTGATACTGTTGAATCCTAGATCACAGAGAAGATGAAATCAGATTTTAGATTCGAGATGGAATTGATGAAGAATGATATGGTCGTCGAGATCATGAGAATTGTTGCTGGTATAGCTCAGAATGTTGGTACTAAGAATGGCTATGAAGAAGCCACTGAAGAGTTTGAAACTGCTGGATCTAGTGGTGATGACTAGAGGAATAGATCTGGTGAGGACATAACTGCTCGGTTGCCTAGACTTGCTGGTCGGTTTAGTAATTACCGAATGGAAGTTTCTACTTTCTCTAGTACTTTGAAGCATGACAATATGATTGATTAGATTGGTGAACTTGAAGATTTATTTGAGTTGGAAGAAATTGAAGATCCTCTTTGGGTAAGATTAGCACAGACAAAGTTGAAAGGACATGCTACTCTTTGGTGGAAGGAACTACAGAGAGACCGAGAGGATGAAGGTGAAATAAAGATCAATCGGTGGAGATTGATGGTGACCAAGTTGAAAGCTAAGTTCATACTAGTTGACTATGAGCTTGACTTGTTTAAGAAGTTGTAGAATCTGAAACAGAAGGATTTTTCTATTGAATATTATACCGAGGAGTTCTACAAACTTACTATTCGGTCTAGACACCGAGAGCTTGGTAAGGAAAAGGTAGCTCCGTATGTGAATGGTCTGAGATTCAATATTTAGGATGAGCTTGGTATGCTGAAGATTGATTCTATTGAAGATGCTTATCAGTATGCTCTAAAGGTAGAAGATAAGTTGAAGAGGAAACAACCTAGTAACTCCTGAGGGAAGGAAAGATTGATCACTCGGTCAAGGAGAAACTAATTGATACAGAAGATGAACAGAAACCTGTGGAACCAAAGAAGAGGATAGGTAGAGTTATCTTTAAGGGTACTTGCTATAATTGTGGAGAGGAAGGACACCCTTCTTTTGAGTGTACATAGAAGAAGGTTGACCGATGAACTGCTGTGATGAATGAGAAAATTCATAATGAACCTGAATCAAAGAACTTGCTGCTTCGATGAACATTACTTGGTACAAAGGATGAACCTTGTCAGAGGAGTAACTTGTTTAGGACCTGATGCAAGACTGAAGGTAAACTCTATGATGTTATTGTTGATAGTGGTAGTACTGATAACCTTTTTGCTAAGGACCTACTTCAGAAACTTGGTTTGAATAGAATGAAGCTATTATCTCTATTGAGCTTCTACGGTTGTCATTAGTACCAAAGGTATGTAAAGATATCGGTTGGTTACTTACAATGAGCTAATTAATAACATAAAGCAGAACAAACTAGTCGGTAAAGCCTATACATCGAGCAGCAGATAGTTTACTGAGCACTAGCAGACACCGACACCGACAAACAGTAAACACCGAGCATCGCATTTTGCACCAATCAGTTTACATAGTATTTACTAAGGAACATAGGAAATGACATAGTAATCAGGAATGGCACATTCTTCTATGCAAATGGTTACAACAATTTGTAAAACATTTTACCAAGATCGAGGAACATTTAATGTAATGATATTCATTAAATACAATGTATATCTTTTGTAATAGATGATCTAGGTTATTACTGTACACCATAGATCTTAGGGTTATGATTATTGTGTAACCTAATTTTGTTAAAGTGACAAAAATAGAACACTATATATTTATGTGTTCACATCATTTTTTGGTGTGAACTGATATATGAATCAAGGAGCACTTGAAGCATTTTGCCTATCTTCAAGTCTATCAGTTAACAGTACAAAACTAAGTACAGTAGAATTCAGTTTGAGCAAAATTAGCAGAGGCTACTGAGTAGTTCAGAGCAGAGATTCATCACAAGTAAGGTGATATAATTTATCAGAGCTTATATATCTATAACAAATAATTGAGTGTCAAATAGCAGATAAATACCTATTGCTTTCTGACAATTGTAATAGAGTTTTTGGATAAAATCTCTTAACAGAGTAGACTTAACAGTCTTATGTAAATCTCTTAACTGAGTGCACACTTCATTAGTGTTGCTAAAATCTTATAACTAGGTAGATCTAGCTGATCTGACATGTCACTCCTAACAGGGTGAGATCACCATAAGTGATTAAAACTTGTAGCCCTAACAAGCAAACCTTTTCTATTTGCAGTAGTGAAGAATTTGTGGGTGTCATCCCCACCGCAGTTTTTACCTTCTTACAAGGGTTTCTGCGTTACGAAATACTTGAGTCATGTGATTGTGTTATGGATTTCATGTTGTTTACTTACTTATCTTAAGTGGATAAATGATTCATGTAATTAGATTCAAGTTATATTGGTCGGTTATCATTGTTTATAGTTTTAGATCTGAAAGGTTTTTACAAGTAAAGTTTTGAAGGCACTGATTCACCCCTCCCCTCTCAGTACCTATCTCTCCTAATTCCAACAATTGGTATTAGAGCATAGTTCTCTTATTGAATAGTTTAACCACTGAAGGGTAAAGATCTAAATCATGGAGAGATACAAGCTTGACAAGACTATTGAGAATTAGAAGATACAAATGCAAATGTTTGTGGAATAGTATAAGCAAGCCAGGGAAGAACTGAAGAAATTATTGGATGAAAGAAAGAACCTAGCTAGACTACAGAATGAGATCGATTATCATGAAGAATCTATTGATGACATATTCGAGCATATTGGATCTAGTTCTGGAAGCATCTCTGATGGATCTGAAAACATAATCGCTGATCTATTTGAAAAGAATCAATACTTAACTGATCAAGTGAAAGCACTTCAAATCAGTCAAGAATCTCAGATGGTGAGAATGATAGAAACAATGAACAAAGAAAATCAAGTTGAGCAAGAAAGAAATTTGGAAATCAATGACCGAAGATAGATTAGTGAACAACTTCAAACCAAAGAAAGTGAGATACAAAGACTCACTGACCGACATTTCCAGACAACCAATCAAGTGATGATTGTGAATCAAGAAGTAAACCGAGTGAATGCAAAATTATCAAGCAAACTAGAAGATATTGCAAGACTCAGAGAAGAAAATGAGAAGCTGAGAAATGAAGTGAAAAATCAACAGTAGCAAAATGAAATGAAGAAACTTGCTGATGACAGCTCCAAGAAGATTGATGAATTCTTAACTAATCAGAGAAGATTTGGGAGTAGAGCCGGTATAGGCTACACCGGTGAAGGAGAAATATCACAACAAGCTGAACAAGTCAACAAAAGTCAAAATCAGAAACCTAAAGTGTTGACATGTTATCACTGTGGGAAACCGGGACATACATCTAATGTGTGTAGAAGCAAAGCACGAGGTAAACCTCCTGTTACTCCTAAGTTTAATGGATACTGTTACTACTATGGTAAGTTTGGACATCCTGCTTATGAGTGTAGAGCTAAGCAAAATGATCTTACTAATAATACTACTATGGAGAAAATATGCTATACTTGTAACAAGCATGGACACATTGCACGAGACTATAAGGCAAAAATGAAACAAGTCTAGACACCTAAGGAGAAACCACAACGCAGACCATATCAACCGAAGAGACAAGGTAACTCTTATTTTTGGGATTATAATACATGGACTAACTGTGTTGTATGTGGTAGATATGGACACATTGCAACAAACTGTTATAGAAAGAGTTGGATAGGACAATCAAGAAACTGGACAAATTCTGGGATGGCTTGTATGCACTGCCATAAGGTCAGTCATTTAAGCAAAAACTGTAGAGACCGAGCACCAGATGAGAACCATATATTTGAAAGTGGATATACTATTTCAGATATCACGAAGTTAAGGAACACTATGTGGAAGAAGGCATCTAATGAGAATGCCGAGTCAAGTAATTTTGTCGGTGAAACCTCGTCCATTGGATTGGGTGACATCGGTACCTCCACTTAAAGTGAAAAAGGTATGTATGGGACTGATATTTCAAAAGATCACATTTTACATATAGTTCCTTAAGCATAATGTTCTTATACCAAATCAACATGAATAAAGATGCACTATGGTTTAGTTATCATGAGCTAACAATGTTATATAGTCGGTAAGAGAGAGACCGAGAGTTGGTTACCCGTCGGTAATCACTATCTAAGGTTAACCGAGCATGTGTATCAACCGATGAAGAAATCCTATGTTAACCGAGCGGATGAAAGTTTTAGTAGTCACCGAGCTGACAACTGTGTCATACCAAAATTTAGATGGAGCATTTATTACATAAAAGTTTGAGTGGGAACATTGAAAATTCTATAAATACACAGGAACAGAGTTCATTTCTACAATGTGATTTCGAAGAGCGGAGAATTCAAAGAGCAGAGTTCAAGCTAAAGGTTTTTCTGAAGGATTCAAGGCTACGCTAGATCGAACTGACATCACTCTTCATGATATTGAGTAAGTTTATTTGCGATCAAACACTTCCTATCCCGTTGCTTGCTGAAACCCTAGAATCAATTTATGGCATCGACATCATTTGCAAGCAAAACACAGTGTTGAAGAGGAAGTTAATCTAATCATTAGGGAAAATTTTGATGAACCGAAGTTTAAACCACATCCTAAGGTTGTAGCATAGACAAATACAATGGGCGCACTTTTGAGCATACCAGAAAGGGTTTTACTGATAGAAGATGTAAGGTCTTTTATTCACTACAAAATCAGAGAAGTTGGAGATTATGAAACTGTTGCAGCACATCAACTACTCTGTGGCCTCGATGGAAAAATAGAATCAGATTACAAGAGGATTGAGGAATCAGGGTTATCATGTTTTACACTCTTTCCACAATCATTCAAAATGGACTAGATTAGAATCATTTTGAGCAGATATCATGATGATAAGTTTTGGCTGGATAAACCAATTGAGGTCAACAAGAAAATAATTAGTAGGGTTATTGGGCTCCCTACAACCGACAAAGCTAAGGCTTTTCGAAGTTCTTCATGACTAGATGTTGAGAAATACACTGGAGCACAATGGGACAGTTGGGCATTAAAGATTTCTACAATCAAGGACCCAGTAGTAAAATTTGCAGCACATGTGATCGGGTATAAGCTATTTCAATCAAGCAGACTCAACAGCGTATCCTATAGCGTAGTAGACATGGCATACAAAATTGTAGTGAAAGGTCACCAAGTTGATCTTGCTGAGGTACTATTTCATCAACTTCAGGAGAATATGAAGACCATAAGGACAAAGAAATCTAACACATGTAAGTTCAGATCTCTACTTGCATGCATATTCTTCTATTTACAAAAGTATGTGCTTGGCACCGGTAAAGTAAATTGGATACCGGATGTACCGATAACAAAACAGATTGGTGAAATGATGAAGAAGTTAGGAGATAATTTGAATAGAGATTTTAATGCATACTTCATTGAATTTCAATCTAAGATGCAAAAGAGAAGTAGAATTCCAAGGGAATTAGTTCAAAAATTTGAAGATGACATATATTTTGTGGTAAAAAATGATTACACCTTGATAAAAGTAGTTGAGCCTAGGATAAAATGGTTGGCACCAATGGGATATGAGATAAACCATGATTTCACATTGAAATCTATTAATGCACTGCTTGCAGTACCGAAGGATCCCATTGCCACTAGATTCGGAGTATATGAAGAAGCCAAATCTAGAATATCTACTGATATTGAGATCGGTAAAATAACTAGAAAAGTAAAGAAAATGAAGAAAGATATCATTGCTAAATATGGAGATAAGTCTAAAATATCTAAAGGAATACCAATTGAACAGGCAATCGAAGGTCAGCTACAGTTAGCCGACAAACCATATGATAGTGAGGAGACTGAGTCCGATAAAGAGGTAGATCCTACACTGGTTCCTCCACCTGAAATTACTAAAAAGAAGCAGTCACCTATACATGAAGGTATGAAGACATGTTCGTCAACTACAACACCACCCACCGAGAAGGAAGAAGCAGTAAAAGTGACAAAAAGAAGAGCAGCTACACCGACAAAGAAATACATTAAGAGAAAGAACAAGGTTGTAGCTGAGACACCTAAGAAAATGAGGAAATACATAAGGAATAAGGAAGATCTAGAGGATATAGAGATAGAGGATGACGTAAATCAATTCAAAGTAGTTAGTAACAAGGCCAAAATAATAGATGAAGTTAGTTATTGAGGACATAATTGAACATGGAGACCTCACTGATCCTTTGCTAGACAGATTTGACAAAATGTCAAAAGAAGATCAAACTAAAATTGAAGAGGCTGTCATCCAAATGATGATAAAGTTTAAGAAATTTCCAATGGAGTTTGCATGTGCACTACCAAAGAAATTGGATGATATAATTACTGAGAAATGGGCTGTTGCACTAGACACTGAGAAGAGAAAGAGAGAACGCTCTCTAGTTTGGGCAGCCACATACTTAAGCTTTGGACAAGTTAGTGAATACTTGACCAAGTATCAAGCAAAATTTATGATCAAGAATAGAGCCTTAATGATCATGGATGATAATGTAGCAGATATGGATATCACTACTGATTCTATATGGACATCAATTCTGAAAGCAGAAGAAAAAGCTGAGCAACAAGCATTTTTGAACCTGTCTAAGAAGAGACAAAATTATAAAGGCAAAGGTATTTACATTGACGAAGGAACATCAAAGAAATCAAAGAATTTTAGTATATCAGTTACCGAGGCAATCAATATCACTAAGGACAAGGTAGACATAAGTATTTCACAGGATGCACTAGATAAAGTTGAAATCCAACTGGAGAAGGAAACTGATGACGATGTACTTGTTGTAGACATCACACATGGTGATCTTGATGACCAAGATGATGAAGATGTGAATATTGCACCAAACAAAGATGAAGCACTAAACACTGACAGTCTATTTACATCACTACCGGGTGAACTTCCTATACTTGCAGAAGTAGCAAAAATTCTTTCCCAAGTACAACTTGACGGATCAGATCCCGAGCAAAACAAAGATACAACTAGAGATCAAAACATAGAGCAACCTGCAGAGACAGATGAGCCTACACATACAGAGGCACCTTCCATTAAACCAAAGGAAACATATGCTACAAAGGACACACAAGAACCAATGATAATTGAGGTAAACCCACTAAACACCACAACCAAGACTCCTACTACAACAACTGAGACCACCACTACTAAGGAGTAGAAGAAGGAAGAACAAGTGCTAACAAGGAAGGACACTCTGAAGACTGGATATAGATCCATTGCTATCATTGAGAAGAAATCACCCCTAGCACAGAAGAAGAAGAAGAAAGGAAAAGGTTCGGTCACCCTAGATGAAGTGATCATTTTACCTGAGTGTGACCTGAGGACCCTAAGCCCTAAGGAATTGAGTAAATATGGGGAGTTATGTTCAAGGAAGGCAGCACAAGAAAAGCTAAAGCAAGAGCATTAACAAAAAGAAGTATTAAATGATGTGCGAGATATCCTCCAATAGGTAGTACTTGAGATACATATTGATGAGGATACGCCTATTATAGATCAACTTACTACACTTGCCGGGAAGATCAACGTCCCAGACACTGATGCAAATAAAAGAATTGAAGAAAGGGCAGAATCTAGAATACAACACAAATTAGTAGAGAAAATCAGCCAAGAAGTGGCATTACTTAAGGTCAAATTATCTGAGGTAATCATTGAAATAAAATCCATCACCCAGACAATTTGTCAATACTTATTGAAGCTATGTACTCTAGACACCTTCACTGTTGAAGTCAGTGAAAAGATCAAAGGATTGGAAGCAGAAATACAGTTGAGTACAAATGCAACTATCACCGAGCCACATGCTTTCCTAAAGCATATTCACCAAGTTTAGGAACTCTGGCAGTTGATAGAAGATTTGAAGAAACAAGAAGCGCACCTAATAGATCAGGTTACTGAGTTGCAAACCGAACTCATTCCGTACCTAAATTTTTTTGAAGCACACATTGTCAAAGCTGAGCTATTAGTTGCAACACCAAAAATTTCAATGTTAGAAAACATCTTTGACATGCATGCACAAGTCGATCTTGAGCACATTTCTCTCACCAACTTGAAAGAGGAATGGGAAAACCTCTTGGAGTCGCTGAAGAAAACCCATCAGTCAATTTTTGATAAACTGTGAGTATATTACCTCAATTTTGTATTTAGCATTACTATCAAAAAGGGGGAAAACAATGTATCGGTTGTTATGCCAAATATTATGCTATGTATACTATATTACCAGGAGCATGCATCGGGGGGGAATATTTTGTACTTAGAAATTTTTTGATGTGTATATGTATATGGCGGAGTTATAAGGAGTTATAAGTCACATAGAAATTTTTGTCTTTATACATTCAAAGTTTTGATACTAATGCCAAAGGGGGAGATTGTTATCTCTATTGAGCTTCTAAGGTTGTCATTATTACCAAAGGTATGTAAAGATATCGGTCGGTTACTTACAATGAGCTAATCGGTAACATAAAGCAGAATAGACTAGTCGGTAAAGCCTATACACCAAGCAACAGATAGTTTGCCGAGCACCATTAGACACCAACATCGATAGACAGTAAACACCGAGCATCGTAGTTTACACCGATCAGTTTACACAGTGTTTACCGAGGAACACAGGAAATGACATAGTAATTAGGAATGGCACATTCTTCTATGTAAATGGTTACAATGGTTTGTAAAATGTTTTACCAAGATCGAGGAACATTTAATGTAATGATATTCATTAAATACAATGTATATCTTTTGTAATAGATGATCTAGGTTATTATTGTACACCATAGATCTTAGGGTTATGATTATTGTGTAACCTAATTTTGTTAAAGTGGCAAAAATAGAACACTATATATTTATGTGTTCGCATCATTTTTTGGTGTGAACTGATATATGAATCAAGGAGCACTTGAAGCATTTTGCCTATCTTCAAGTCTATTAGTTAACAATACAGAACCAAGTACAGTAGAATTCAATTTGAGTAGAATTAGCAGAGGCTACCGAGAAGTTCATAGCAGAGATTCATCACAAGTAAGGTGATATAATTTATTAGAGCTTATAGATCTATAACAGACAATTGAGTGTTAAATGGTAGATAAATACCTATTTCTTTCTGAAAATTGTAATAGAGTTTTTGGATAGAATCTCTTAACAGAGTAGACTTAACAATCTTATGTAAATCTCTTAACTGAGTGCACACTTCATTAGTGTTGCTAAAATCCTATAACTAGGTAGATCTAGCTGATCTGACATGTCACTCCTAACAGGGTGAGATCATTAGAAGTGATCAAAACTTGTAGCCCTAACAGGCAAACCTTTTCTATTTGTAGTAGTGAAGAATTTGTGGGTGTCATCCCCACCACAGTTTTTACTTTCTTACAAGGGTTTCTACGTTATGAAATACTTGAGTCATGTGATTGTGTTATGTATTTCATGTTGTTTACTTACTTATCTTAAGTGGATAAATGATTCATGCAATTAGATTCAAGTTATATTGGTCAGTTATCACTGTTTATAGTTTTAGATCTGAAAGGTTTTTACAAGTAAAGTTTTGAAGGCATTGATTCACCCCTCCCCTCTTAGTACCTATCTCTCCTAATTCCAACTGAAGCATCCTTGTCCTTATAGGATTGGTTGGTTACAAGATGTTCATGCTTTGGAAGTTAGAGAACAATGCTTTATTGATGTTCAGATTGGCCAGTACAAGGATCTTGTGCTTGTGAAATTGTGAAGATGAATAGTTGTGATATATTGCTTGGTAGACCTTGGCAATATGATTGCACAGCTATTTATGACCGTGTAAGGAATGTGCTTACTATTGAGAAGAATTGCAGGAATTTTTCATTGATGCCTTTGATGGATACAACACTTGGTAGGAGAAGTCTAAGTATTGGTAGCCGAGTTGAGATTGTGGATCCAGAGAAAATGAATGATCAGTATGGAGAACCGACCTGTACATTGTCAAGAAAAGACTTGAAGAGATAGAGAAAATTGAAGTGGAAGACTTTGCAAGCAGAAAAGGTGGAGGACTTGTATGTGAAGAACTAGTTTGGGATTTATGTGTTGAATCCTGGAAGATGTTCTTCTCACATATGAACATCTTTTGGAACCTGGGGTGTTTGATGCAGGGGCATCCAAGGTTAAGGCAGGGCATTTTGTGTCCTTAGTGAAACTGCATGGAGTGTTTGTATTTTGGCTGGTGTTACTCTGTTGTAGCCTTGATCGAGGGTCTCGGTCATTGAAGGAAGCTCGGTCACTGAAGGAACTTGGTAGTCTCTGGCACTCAGTGAAAGTGTTACTCAGTCATGGCTACATGTTAGGATTAACAGTTCATAATACAACTGAGAGGGGGGGTGAATCAGTTGTATGAAAAAATATTAAACTTTAAACTTTAAGCTTGTCAATATCAAATCTAATGAACACAATGAATGCCAACACAATAACACAATATTTTGGTTACGGGGAAACCCTGTTAAAGGTAAACACCCTAGTGGGAATTAGCACCCACTAATGTTGTACTGAGAGTATAGTAATCCTTGTTAGAAGATATAGCCCTGTTAGGAGCTTATTGAAACATTATAGTACATAGTCCTTGTTAGAGGACATACCCTGTTAGGAGTCAAGAACAAAAGAGGGCTCACTACCTAAAGAAGGTTAAGTCCACCTTCTGAACTCACTAGTTTGCAACAAGTGTATATGAAGAAATACACAATCTTTTGAACTGTTTGCCAACAACTGTCTTTGCTTGATCAATTCCAATGAAGTCCACCAATAATCCTTTGCTCTACATACAAAAAGCACAAATTCACAACCTCCTTATATCACACTTATCACATCCATGTCTCTTCCAAAGAAAAGACCTTTTATTTATACCTTATTACATTTTACCAAGAATAGGTCGGCCCATAAGGCTTTCCTAATTACAAACAATTACATAGGTCCTTGCTAAGATACACATGGTATCATAAAAAAGTTTACAATGATTACATTACAACAATTAAAGACCAACATCTTTGAATTATGCTTACCAAACAAAACACATGCTTCATTCCCTGAGTTGGCTTCCTGATAAGCCATCGCTAGAGCACACGCCACAGATGATGTCACCAATCATTTCGTACATTGTGCTAACCAATGAATATCTATTAGTACCTCTTCCATTATCCTTCAAGATCACATACCTTGAATCCAATCCCTCTGAAATCTATACCAAAAACTCAGAGACTAACTTTGTCAATTCTCATTGTCACAGTCCAGTGACCAGTCTTTACCAAAACAACTGTATCTTCCTTAATATGCATCCATTAATTATGTGATCTTAGATATAAGATCACAACATCCATCTAAACTCTCTTCTGACTTTTTAGCATCTGAAACATCCGTACACTGTGATTACTAGTCTGGTTCCTTCATAGAAGCATATGTTGACATCAGTAACAAAACACAAATGACAACAGTATGAGTGCCCATTTAGTAATGTAGTGATTAAACATATTAAATGTCTCAATCACCACCCATGCATTAGCAAATCCAACAATCTCCCCCTTTGGCATTGATGTCAACATATGGGAAAATCTTATCCCAAAGTTGTATCAACCCAAAAGTCATTCCACAGATCAATCTCCCCAAACAGTGAGGATTTTCTCATTACAACACTCCCCCTTTGACAACAATGGAAAAGGGTGCCAACTGCCTTCACAGATAAACTTTCTTCCACGATCACTCCCCCTAAGGAGTAGATCCCTACATTCAATCCAAAAAATAATGAGGCTCTGAGCACTTCTGGACTAATGCATCTTTGCATCATTTAGTTCTGACTAGGAGGGGCCTAAACCCCTAACATACCTCTAAGATATTCAAAGGTATCTTTCGGTAGTGGCTTTGTAAAGATGTCTGCAATCTACTCTTTTGTACTAATATATTCAAGCTTGATTTCTTTTTTTGCCACGTTGCCTCTTAAGAAGTGATATTTGATAGAAATGTGTTTAGTTTTAGAGTGCCTCACCAGATTCTTTGACATGTTTACTGTGCTGGTGTTATCACAATGGATAACCATAGACTCATTAAAAGTTATTCCAATGTCTGTCAGCATTTTTTTCATCCAAACAATTTGAGTGTAATTTATAGTAGTAGCAACATATTCTAATTCAATAGTAGATTGTGCTATATAATCTTGTTTCTTACTTAGCCAGGAAGCTAACTTTTTCTCAAGGAAAAATGCATCACCACTTGTACTTTTTCTATCATCAATATTTCCTGCCCAATTAATTTCAGTATAAGCATGAAGTTCAAAGCTATCATTCCTATCATACCATAAACCATAGTCTATGGTCCCTCTGAGATACCTCAGTATCCTTTTAACATCAGCTAGATGAGTCTCTTTGGGTTCTGCCTGATATCTAGCCATAATTCCAATAGCATTAGCAATTTATGGTCTGGTGTGAGTCAGATATTGTAGCCCTCCAACCATTGATCTATACAAAGTCTGAAAAATACATTTTGATTCATCATCAATTGTTAGCTTGTTTCCAGTCACCATAGGTGTTCCTACTAGTTTACAATCTTCCATACCAAATTTCTTAAGCAATTCTTTGAGATACTTGGTCTGAGAAATGAAAATACCATTCTCATTATGAGTTATTTGCAGTCCAAGAAAGAATTTCATTTTGCCTATCATGAACATCTCAAATTCACTTTCCATTTCTTTAGCAAACTTCTTACACAGATCATCATTACCTCTAAAGATAATGTCATCCACAAATACCTCTACTATCAGGATTCCATCTTTAGTAGTTCTTAAGTACAAATTACTATCTGCATTACCTTTTTTGAATCCAAGTCCAAGTAGATACTTGTCCAACCTTGCATACCAAGCCCTAGGAGCTTGCTTCAACCCATACAGTGCTTTCTTTAACTTGCACACCATGTCTTTGTCTTTGCATAGAGGAAATCCATCTGGTTGTTCTATGTATATCTCTTCTTCAAGGTCTCCATTCAGAAATGCAGATTTAACATCCATCTAATACACTTTGAAGTTTTTGTGTGCAACATAAGATATAAATAACCTTATTGCCTCTATTATAGAAACATGAGCAAATATTTCTTCAAAGTCTATCCCTTTTTGTTGTGGAGTTCTAGGAGTAGATGTTTGTCTTTTTATCCCATGCTCTTCACAGTAAGAATTGAATAGATTTGATGTAAACTCTCCACCTTTGTCTGATCTTAAACACTTTATTTTCAGTCCTGATTCATTTTCTACCTTTGCTTTAAACAACTTGAATTTGTCAAATGCTTTTGATTTCTCTCTCAAATAAGTAACCCACATCATTCTAGAAAAATCATCAAAAAAGTGTATAAAATACCTTTCACCGTAGTATGACTTTGTTCTTGTAGGCCCACATAGATCTATATGTACCAGATCCAACTTTCCTTTTGATGTAAATGTTTTTCTTTTATGACTATTTTTAGTTTTCTTTCCCATAACACATTCTCTGCATACAGTGTTAGAAGGTTTCACAATCTTTGGTAGATCTCTTACTGCATTAGCCATACTTTCTTTCACAATGTTATCAAAGTTAACATGATAGAATCTTTTGTGCCATAACCAACTATCATCTACCTTCATAACAAAACAAGAGGCTCCAAATGTGTTTAGTTCAAATACATTACATCTAGATCTTGAATTGGTGGGAATCAATTTTCCTTGCTTCTAATAAAGCACTTACCATCAACAAAAATTAACTGAAAGTTTTTATCCATTAACTGTCCAACACTCAACAAGTTATGTTTCAGTCCTTCAACAAGTAGTACATTGTTCGTATTAGTCTTTCCATCCAAAGTGATGGATCCTACTCCTATGGTGGATTTTGGGAGATTATCCCCAAATCTTACAACACCTCCATCATAATTTACTAATTTAAAAAATTTGTTCTTATCACCAGTCATGTGATGAGAACATTCACTGTCAATTATCCATTCAGTCTTCTTGTCAACATGAGATACTAAGGCTTTTTCTTCATGAGTTGGTTCATCTTTAATAGGAACAAATCCAATCTCTCCATTGTCTAAATCATCATCATCATCATCATCAAAGATTCCTTCACTAGCATAATAACATTCTTTATCTCTTCTAATCTTTGCATAATCAGGTTTGTATTTAGGAAATCTTGTAGGACATCTAGATGCAAAATGACCTACCTTATTGCATGAAAAAAATTTCAAAGGTAATTTGGCTTCAAATTTTCCCTTACCTCTTTTCTCTCTTCTAGCTATTAGTGCAACAAGTTCTTCCATCTTCTTTTCTTCTTCCATTATCTTCTCCCATTCCTCAACATATTCACCAAGTTCTTCTCTCAGGTCTTCTTTGCTTGTACTCAAAAGTGCAGATACTTTCTTATGTGCAGATGCCCTAAATGCAGATTCAACTTTAGGAGCAGCTTCTCCTAATTCCATAGCTCCAAAGGTGGTTAACTTTGCAATCAACATCTCTCTGCTAAAGTTTGGAGTTAGGGGTATAGTTTCTTGAATTGACATTGCCTTGAATTTGTAAGTAGGGGTTAGAGATCTGAGAATCTTTGCAATGACTTCATCTTCATCATAAGTACCTCCATAATTTATGATTCCAACCATAGCTTCTATAACCCTTTGAACATAGGCTCTAATGCTTTCATCTTCATTCATTTGTAGCTTCTCCATTTTTGTCTTCCAGTTCTGCAATTTTGCTTGTTTGGTATATTTGTCTCCTTCATAGAGTGCCTCTAGTCTATTCCAAATATCATGTGCCAAATCTAGATCTTTAATTTCAATAAACTCACCTTCAGATAGTGTGCTAATCAATGCTTCTCTTGTGACCATGTTGCATGAAAATAGTTTCTCTTCATCATTGGTGGCCGACCCTATGTCATTCTCAGCTTTCAAGGTTTCCTTCTTCACAATCATCTAGTAGTCTATGCCCAAGCATAGAAAATGTGTTCACATCTTATTTTTCCAACTGTCAAAGTTTTCAAGATCAAACTTAGGACTATCCATCCTATAGTATGCCATTTTCCAAGATCACCTCAAGTTGTTAAGCTTTCTCTCTGAGGACCACAAGCTCTGATACCAATTGTTAGGATTAACAGTCCACAATACAACTGAGAGGGGGGGTGAATTAGTTGTATGACAAAATATTAAACTTTAAACTTTAAGCTTGTCAATATCAGATCCAATGAACATAATGAATGCCAACACAATAACATGATATTTTAGTTACGGGGAAACCCTGTTAAAGGTAAACACCCCGGTGGGAATTAGCACCCACTAATGATGTACTGAGAGTATAGTAATCCTTGTTAGAAGATATAGCCCTGTTAGGAGCTTATTGAAACATTATAGTACATAGTCCTTATTAGAGGATAAACCCTATTAGGAGTCAAGAACAAAAGAGGGCTCACTACCCAAAGAAGGTTAAGTCCACCTTCTGAACTCACTAGTTCGCAACAAGTGTATATGAAGAAATACACAATCTTTTGAACTATTTTCCAACAATTGTCTTTGTTTGATCAGTTCCAATGAAGTCCACCAATAATCCTTTGCTCTACATACAACAAGCACAAATTCACAACCTCCTTATATCACACTTATCACATCCATGTCTCTTCCAAAGAAAAGACCTTTTATTTATACCTTATTACATTTTACCAAGAATAGGTCATCCCATAAGGCTTTCCTAATTACAAACAATTACATAGGTCCTTGCTAAGATACACATGGTATCATAAACAAGTTTACAATGATTACATTACAACAATTAAAGACTGACATCTTTGAATTATGCTTTCCAAACAAAACACATGCTTCATTCCCTGAGTCGGCTTCCTGATAAGCCATTGCCAGAGCACACACCATAGATGACATCACCAATCATTTAGTACCTTGCATTGACCAATGAAAATCTATTAGTACCTCTTCCATCATCCTTCAATATTACATACCTTGAATCCAATCGCTCTGAAATCTATACCAAAAACTCAGAGAATAACTCTGTCAATTCTAACTATCACAGTCTAGTGACCAGTCTTTACCAAAATAATTGTATCTTCCTTAATATGCATCCATTAATGATGTGATCTTAGATATAAGATCACAACATCCATCTAAACTCTCTTCTGACTTCGCAACATCTGAAACATTCGTACACCTTCCGTACACTGTGATTACTAGTCTGGTTCCTTCATAGAAGCATATGTTGACATCAGTGACAAAACACAAATGACAATAGGATGAGTGCCCATTTAGTAACGTAGTGATTAAACATATTAAATGTCTCAATCACCACCCATGCATTAGCAATATCCAACATTGCGGTGCTCGGTCGACAGTGGTTCTCGGTGATGCCTGGTGTGCTCGGTGATTTTATTGTCGCTCGGTAGTTCTGACTTACCAACTGGAGTTTTGTGTGATTTGTTGAGCC
This sequence comes from Chamaecyparis obtusa, assembly GCA_027943335.1. NCBI lineage: Eukaryota > Viridiplantae > Streptophyta > Pinopsida > Cupressales > Cupressaceae > Chamaecyparis > Chamaecyparis obtusa. The sequence continues at coordinate 38,834 of BSBK01005252.1, forward strand.
AACTTGGTGAATTTATTGTTGGTAGCCATTGTCATGGGCTGACATGTAGAATTAAATGTTTGTATACATTTGTGATCTGACTTGTATGGTATTTAATTGTTTGTTTTGGAAGTTAAGGGTTTCATCTTGCCGACTTGTGGCTGATGATTAGTATTTAAGGAGGGTTTGGGTAGATGTTTAGGGATAGAATTTTGGGGAAGAACAACTAAGAAGATCTAGAAGTCAGATGCGAAGCTTGAGATCGAAGTTGTGCAAAAGTTCTTGATGTTCTTGCAGATCAAATTATAATTTGATAGTCATTTGTAGCAGAGCTAGGGGTTTTGTTAGAAATAGGGAATACTGAGAGGGGGGGTGAATCATTATTCTACAAAATTTATCTTTTTCCCAATTATGGATATAACAGATTATCTTTATGCATGCATAACATAAGAAGCTAAACAATATACATAGCAATAAAACCAAAGAACTCATAACACATTATTTGTTCTCGAGGAAACCTTGGCCAAGGGAAAACCCCGGTGGGGATGGTACCCACAAAGATCCACTAATCAAAAGTATCTTGTTAAGGATGTTGACCCTGTTAGGAGTCTATTACAAGCATATAGTGTATCGGTCCTGATTAAGGGACTATAGGCCTTATTAGAAGCCTCAACCCTGTTAGGAGTTGGCAGTACAAAATGTGATTACCAGATGAGCCCACTGCCCAAACAAGTAATGTACAATATACACTGATTACAAAAGAAGGTTAAGGTACATAACCTTATACTACTTGCATAAATATCTCTTCGTTTCTCTTTCACTAGCGCTATTACATATGCATCATATATTTTGCATCATATCATTGCTTCATTACATTTCATTACTTCATCATACATCTATATCTTTTCTTACAATTACAATTACATTTATACAAATAACTTTATCCAAGAGTTAACATCTAGGATGCCATCCCTTTATATTGTTAAGTCATTATTTTGATAAACAAAATAATCCCTTAACTCTTTACTAATTCTATCTTCATATTCTGTCTTGTCGGCTTGACACTGTCTTCGGTAAAACTGTCATAACTTCTTCCGTACATGTTGTACTAACTTGCACTCTAAGATGGGTCTTCAATAGTCATCATAGAGTCTATTTTAAATTGAGAAAGCAATGAACTTACTCCAATCAACATCACAAACAAAAACTATGTCCAGGTTCACTGGTAAAAGTACTATCTCATACTTAGACAATTTTGCAATGCACTCTGTCATACTAGCTCTCTGACCTATGAAATCTTCATGTGGATCATATGTTGCCATAATGACAACATCTATGTAATCAACTCAGCCAAATTGCCAACAATCTCCCCCTTTGTCATTGGTGGCAACATATGAGAAAATTGGCTAAGTGTTCAACTTCAAAATCTCAAAATTGTGGCCATAGTATAAAATATATATACTATCCTTATAACTCCTCAAAAATATTATCTCTAATATAGTACTCCCCCTAAGAGTATCAATCCTTATCATATACTATCAATTTTCTGATATATATCTCTCCCTCTTTGACAACAATGACAAAATAAAGGTAAGGAGGGTTACAAATTGTATTCTTAAAAAGATTATACCTTAATTCAATTATTGCAAAGCTGGTAGGCTTGCAACACAATCTAAAAAATCAATCTTCATAGCTTCTAACTCTTTCTCCCATGATTTCTTAATGGAATCTACCACATTGAGTAGTGTGCTCAGTCCATAAGATGCTATTTCACATGCTTGGAGGTTTTCAAAGTTAAACTTCTGAAAAGATGTCTTAGCTAAAAGACATTCTTCCAATGAATCTTCAATAATGCTTAACTTCATAGAAGTGTGCTCTCTCAAAAGAGTGAATCTTTTCATTTTTTCTATCTCTCTCATCTTGCAAAACTCTGATTTCATCATATAGCTTCCAAATTTTCTTCTCAACATCAGATACCTTTACATTGGGGCTTGAAAGAAGGTCAGTTTCATTCTGAATCTTTGCTTCCTTCATCTTTATCTTCTGATCTTCTTCTGCTGTCAAAGTCTCTGATTTTGTACACTAGATGTACAAAGAAATTCTTGTTTCCAAATTCTTCCTCAAGTCCTTTATACAGATATCAAGATTGTTGATATCATTCCTGATATTCTGGCTAATGTTCAAAAGCATTCTGGCCTCATAGGCTGCTTGCGCTTTCACTTTTGCAATATCAGAAAAGTTTGTGAATTCATTGTCAAAAGTGCTCATTACCTTCTTTGTTTTCTCCAAAGGGTCTGCTTCTACAATTTGTGTAGTTACAATGCTTTGTAACTTCTCAGTAAGTTCCTTCAGGCATCCTTCAAGACTTTTCACTTTCTTCTTCTTGCCAATGATTTTATTCAAGGATGTGATCAATTCCAACTAATCATAATCATCTACTTCCTTTCCCAAATTCTCAATCATAGATCCAATTTTATTCTTCTTTCCAGTCTCAGGAGTAAGACTGATATCTTCTTTGGTGGGAATGGGTACTTGTTTTTCTGTTACTCGAGGTTCTTCAACTATTGTCTCTGTTGTCTCTTCTCCTTTTGTAGTTTCCTGTTCTTCAAAGGCCGAATTGTCAACAATGTTCTCCAAATTCTTGAATACATTATCATCAGTATCCATGGTGATCTTTGTTCCTTCTACATTCATGGTTTCATCTTCAATGTTAATGGCTAGAGGAGAGGGAATGTCCTCTTGTTCTATTACACTTGCTTGCTCTGCTGCAACTGATGGTTCTCCAACATTTTCTGTCATAAGCTTGATTATTGCTTGCTCTGTCTCAGAATTGATTTCTTCATATCTACCTCCCATAATTTGAATGGTTCTCCTTTTGGTTCTCAGATGGGGCTTAAGGCTTTCATGATCTGACCAAAATGTGTTTCATCTCTTACTACACAAAGCTTCCTTACAATCTTTTCTTTGATAGCTGTGTCTTCATCTGATGCTCTCTTCTTCCTATTCACAAGTTTATTATACAAATCATCAAGTATCTGACACTGAATTGTATCAAACTTCTTATTAGCCAAAATCATATCCTTTACTACTACATTCTCCAAATTAAGTCTCTCTACATAATCATAAAGATCATAGTACTTATTCATTCTTGTAAAGTCTCCATCCTTAATGATCTGCTCATTAAGCTTCTCAACTTTAGGTTTCCAAGCTTTCTTCTTAACATAAGTGACATCATCTTTTATTTCTGCAATTTTTCTTGGAACTGGTTGCACTAATGTCTTCTGCCTTTTTCCCAGTCCAGTAGCACTCTCCTTTACTCTTTTGCTAGGTGTGGAGGAAGTGGATCTAGTGGATATCTTTGCTTCTTTATCCTTCTCAATTTCTTCCACTTTCACCTTCACTTGTGTTACTTCTTGCTATGTTGCTATTGATGATAAAGGTGGAATAGACAAAACTTCTTTTTGTCCAACATCTCTGATTGCTGTTGCGGTTTGATTTTCTACTAAAAAATCATGCTCTATCATCCCTGTATCTTTTAGGATTTTCTTTATAGTGTTCTCAACTCTTTTCTTAGATTGTTTCTCTTCAATTAAGGTCTTTGCAGAGTTGAATTTCTCCTCAAAGGTTCCAAACCTATTGCAATGAGTGTCCAACTTACACTTAAGTAACCTTCTAACATAATCTTCTGTCTCTACCTTAGATATCTCATAGCCAAGAGGGTCTATGAACTCTGTTCTAGGTTCTATTGCTTCAATATAGGTAAAGTCAGTATCCACCATAAAACATATGTCATCTTTATACTTCTCCACAAGAGACTTTGGGATCCTTGATCTGCTAGACACAATATTCTAAAATGTCTTAATTACAAGTACTGCACTCTCATTCACTTTGTCAATAACATGTCTTTTGTACACTAGGTTAATCCTTTCCATTGTGTTTTGGCCATCATTCCAGTCATTTCCAATGGTGTAAGGAAATCTTCTCAATAGATGAAAAAACATATAGGTGATTAAGGATGAGAACCTAAACTATGTATACTTAGTTTTCTTAATCTTCTCCAAATTCTCAAACAGTTGAATTCTCAGAATCTCACACATATCAACTTGTACCTTGTTAACACACATCAGATAAGCTACATGTATCATTCCAGCTGCCATGTCATCCTCTCTTGAATTTGCACAAAACTTAGTAAGTAGGATCTTGCATAAGTATCTCACATCATCTTGTTTGATCTTATTAATCACAATTCCTCTACCATTATAGGATGAATTTGTGTTATCAATGACTATTTTCCTCATGTTTTTCTCATTAAAATGAATAGCTCTAGTTTTAGATAATCCAGTGACTTCATGAATCAAATCAACTATGATGTCTATTACTCTATCTTCTAACCAAAACTTCCCATTATGAATTCTGCTTAAGATAATCTTAGTACATTCTTCATTATCAAATTCATACTGTAATGCATACTTAACAATTTCATTATCTTTCAAATGTTCAAATCCTTGTTTCAGTGTCATATCCTGATTGTAGATCTTTTGATATTCATTTGTGAAATCACTATCACTGACTTTCTCTAGTTTGCATCCAAGATAACTTCTAACATTTTCCAAATGTAAAACTCCGTCTGGTACGGATGATAAAGCTAACCTAGGATCATCTTCCAAGGGTTCTATTGGCTCCCTTTCCAACTTAGGTCTATTCTTATCTCTAAAATTGTGTATTAAAGAAACATCCATGATTTCTTCTAATTCCTTCACTGATTTAAAGATCTGGCAAGTAAAATACCTTGATTTCATGATTTTAGAGCTTGCGTAGACTCGGCACAAAAATTATTTTCCAAATCCTTGCAAAATGCTTCCAATCACTGCTCTTTGATATCCTTAACACTTGAATTCACTTTGATGATCAAATAATACCGATCATGATCTTTTATTAATTCAATCTCACTTAGATCTGACATCACATTCAATTCTTTTGCCGCTTCTTTTCAAAAAGTTGTTTCTGCTAACCTGCAAAACTTAAAACTTCTTGTGATCTTGCAAAACATAATATTTTTCTTTGCGCTCTTAACCATAGCATTAGAACATCATAAAATACCTTGCATTAACTACACAAGACTCAGTTCATCATATATCTACTTCTACACTAATCTAAGTTCCTATTCTACTGTAATTTTCATAAATTAAGTACTTTGAGATGGGTTAGGTAAAGATTCATTCTTAGCTTTTGATACTTCACCTTCCTGATTACCTTCAATGTTGAATATGTCTCCTTGATCTATGCTTTTGATAAACTTCACTTCATCTGAATTACTACAACATCCTTTCTAACTGTTACTTGTATCTTCATTTCTTCTTGCATGATTTCTAGGGTTAAGATTAGGATGAAAAACTCTATTGTTCATTCTGCAAAACCTTGCTGTATGTCCAATCTTGTTGCATATCTAACAAAAAATTCCATTGTTTCCATATCTTGGTCCAGGCTGATTGATTTGTGATCTGCAGTTTCTAGCAATGTTTCCAACCTTGTTGCATCTATAACATATTACTCCATTTCTTTTGTTCACATCTTCAATAGGTTTCTTATCTGCATTGTTAGTATTCCTAGACATTCTACTACCATCATTATTCTCAATAAATTTAAGTTTCCTACATTCAATAGCTCTATGTCTAAAACCATGACAATTATAATAATAACCATTAAGAGGTTTAAATTGCTTACCTATGCAATCTCTCTTCATATGACCAATAGTATTACAAGCAAAACATCTACCTTTGAATTCTCTTTGCATACCTTTGGGTGAGTCCTCTTGCTTTGGTGATTCTTCTTCTTTAGGTGTATCTTCAGATTTTTTAATCTCATCAGACTTCTTCTCATCTATGCTTTCAGATATTTTTAGATCTGGTTCCTTGCTTTCATCATTTTCTTTAAAAGTGTTGAATCCAAGACCAGTCTTATCATAGAATGGTTTTTGATAAGATATTTGTTCATCAATCTTCTCACTAGTTGAATATAGCCTTTCAAGTTGTTGTTTGGATTGAGTCAGTTCACCTTTCACAATCTTATTGTATTTCTCAAGTTCAACATACTGCAAATTGACTTTCTCAAGTTCAGATGTTACTATACCAAGTTTATATTTTAGTCCTTCATTTTTAGTCTTTAGACTTTCATTCTCAGATTTTAGATTTGCTTCATTCTTGCCATTTCCATCTTTCAAACTAAGCTTTAGATTTGCTATCATGCTTGAGGATCTCATTTTCTTTTTCTAAATTGTCATCACAATCTTCAATAAAAACTTCGGATTCCTTTTCAGATTTTAGATCTTCCAATTTGTTTTTTAGTTTCTCAATAAGGTTCTTTGCATCATCATACTTTCTTTTCAAAGTGTCTTTTTCAATAGTAAGCAAGTCAATCTATTCAAGATCTTCTTCAAGATTCTTCTATAGTTGATCCATATCCATAGAGATCTTACTCAAGCTGCTAGGCTTTCCTTGAATGATTCTTTTCTGAGTAACTAAGCTCTGATACCAATTGTTAGAAATAGGGAATACTGAGAGGGGTGGGGGGGGTGAATCAGTATTCTAAAAACTTTATCTTTTGCCCAATTATGGATATAACAAATTATCTTTATACATGCATAACATAATAAGCTAAACAATATGCATAGCAATAAAACCAAAGAACTCATAACACATTATTTGTTCTCGAGGAAACCTTGACCAAGGGAAAACCTCGGTGGGGATGGTACCCACAAAGATCCACTAATCAAAAGTATCTTGTTAAGGATGCTGACCCTATTAGGAGTCTATTACAAGCATATAGTGTATCAGTCCTGATTAAGGGACTATAGGCCTTGTTAGAAGCCTCAACCCTGTTAGGAGTTGGCAGTACAAAATGTGATTACCAGATGAGCCCACTGCCCAAAAAAGTAATGTATAATATACACTAATTACAAAAGAGGTTAAGGTACATAACCTTATACTACTTGCATCAATATCTCTTCACTGCTCTTTCACTATCGCTATTACATATGCATCATATATTTCGCATCATATCACTGCTTCATTACATTTCATTACTTCATCATACATCTATATCTTTTCTTACAATTAAAATTACATTTATACAAATAACTTTGTCCAAGAGTTAACATCTAGGATCCCATCCCTTTATATTTTTAATTCATTATTTTGATAAACAAAATAATCCCTTAACTCTTTAATAATTCAGTCTTCATATTCTGTCCTATCGACTTGACACTGTCTTCGGTAAAACTATCATAACTTCTTCAGTACATGCCATACTAACTTGCACTCTGAGATGGGTCTTCAATAGTCATCATAGAGTCTATGTTCAAGTGCACAAGAACTGAACTTAATCCAATCAACATCACAAAAAAAACTATGTCCAGGTTCACCGGTAAAAGTACTATCTCATACTTAGACAATTTTGCAATGCACTCTGTCATACTAGCTCTCTGACCTGTGCGATCTTCATGTGGATCATATGTTTCCATAATGACAACATCTATGTAATCAACTTAGACAAATTTCCAACAGGTTTGCATACTTGGGAACAAGGAGATTGCTTAGAGGCTTGTGAGCTCAAGTTTAGATTTGCCTTAGGGTTTCCATCAGCTTCTGATCATCTTCAGAGTTGAACTAGCTGAGTTTGTATTGGATCTAGTTGTGGATCTTGTAGAATTATTTTATGATTGTAAATGGCCCTAATTGGGAAGGCCTTACAACCGGGCATGTTAATGAAAATTAGTGTTAAACAATTACCTTGTGTTGCATTGTTGAGAAATCCATTGTGTAATTCTGTTGGCTGCAAGGTTTGGACTATCCTTCATTGGATCCACCTACCTTGACTCCATTAGAATAAGATCGATCCCCTACTATAGATAAAATAGTCTAAGAATTTGAGGAAGCGAGTAAGAGACCCTTTTCGGAGAATTGGTTGTTAACTTCTCCCTTATTGGAGAATCACCTGGGAAGGTCAATTTTTGAGGAGTGACAACTTGTGAAGAAATAAGCACAAGAAGTCACAAGGATTGAATGATTTGGTATGATGAAGTTAGTTCACTTTGATATTTAGAAAGAATTGATAAAGAAACAGGTCAATTGTAGAGTTTCAGAAAATCACTTCCCAGCTTCTCCACAGTCGGGTTTCTACCTTCGAAGTGAGTTTTCTAACAAAGGTATTGAATGAAGAGAAGTGAAAAAGTAAAAATCTGCTACGCCAATTAAGTTACCGTTACATCTACCCTAACTAGATAAAAGTGATTTCTAAAGGTTGTTAATAAGGTGCATTTAATTCAAATCTTAACGTTAGAACTTTAATGGATATTTTTGGAAATCTATCACTGGTGTGGCATGAGATATGGAAAGTAACAGTAAGGAGACAAGCTGTTTATAAAAGATTCAAACAATCAGGTAGAAATTACCATTTTTTCACATCTTTTTCATATGCCCTTGATTTCCCACAATTGTTCAAATCATCTTACAACAATCTCCAAAGATTTTTAGCAGTAAATCAAAACCATAATCAAAGGCTATGGCCACTAGATTCATGGGTTTCGATGGGTTGAACGAGATTACATCTGAATGGAAAAATTTGATAGATACATCCCTTAGATTCTACAATTTGGGAAATCTACACAGCAGATTGAACGAAGAGAACCTCCATCCCATGACGCAAAAGCTCAAAAGTAGTGGCTTGGTTGGAGCTATTTGATTTCCTGTTGTAGTGCAAGCTTCTGAGCTAATCTGAGAATGTATAACCAGGTTCAACCTAGATGCAATGAAGATTTTTCTACCAGATGACATAGTGCTCATCTCCATTGATAAAGAGTCTATGCAGAACAGTCTTCGTATCCCAGAGCGAGTGGAGTTTTCAAATATTAACTTCTCGATCGCAATCTCAGAATACAATGAGAAGAAGATGAGATGGAGGAAAGAGATCATGAACTCGTGGTTTCAAAAGGCTAGAAGCATAAAGGGAAAAGTGCCAAAGACACTTTTTGGGATAGATCTGAAGGCCGAGATCGTTGACATCCTGGTGCTCCTTCATAGGATAAAAGGTGAAAGTGATGCATTGAATTTCATAGAGCACTACTTCTTCTTGGTCCAGGTAATATGTGCTGAGCACCATTATATAGACTGGGCTCAAGTGGTAAGTGAAAATCTGTCCAATGCCTTGAGTCTCACCAAGTTCTGGAACAAATTTTATATGTCTTCCTATTTGATATATGTTTTAGCTACATTGCAAGTATGGCTAGGACTCCCTAGGCTAGAAGAATATGAAGATGATGTGAAAATTTATGATTTCTTCCCTCATTTGATGTTACAAAATAGCTATGCCAAGTTCATTAGAGTTAGTGACTCATTTACAATGCGGTTGTGTAGAGAATTGCAAGGATGCCCAAAATGGAGGTTCTCGCCAGAGGCCGTGGAATTCATCACCCAATTTGGAAGCTTCTTTATTCAATTTTCTAGTTTCTCATACCTTCATCTTGTAGGTTTTGATGATTTCCCCATGAAGCTACCAAGGTACCCTGATGACATGATCGTGCTCATAGAGGTGATCTAATAGATGTTGCAAGTGAACCTAATTAGTGCGGGAATTAAGAAGAAAGGCTATGAATTCCTTGTTACCATCGAAGCTTATAGCTACATGTCAAGGTCAAATGCTAAGAACGCGATGAAGGCATTCAAGAGAAAATATAAGTCAGAGTTGTATGAAGTTTTGAGGCCTCAATTTGATCCAGTAAGTTATGCCAAGAATCACCTCCAGATTGGCACCATGGTTAAGCACATCCTTGAGCTTGAAGATTATTGGGAGAATTGCAAGGATGAGTTAGAAAGCCAAGAGAGGTTTTACTCCAGGTTGACTGTTGAATAAATCAAGTTGTTCAATGTCAACATTAGTGTGGAAGGCATTGTTGATGATGGAGAACATATGTATATTGAAACATATCAAGATCAGATCAAGCCCTATCCAGTAAGCTCTGAAATTGTTCAAGGTCAAGCTATAGAAGATTTGCAGACTTTAATGGCTAAAGTCATCAAGAGAATTGATAAATGGGTTCAGTGGATGATGGGAAGGAGAAAGAGATCTGGGAAGCCTACTCCTCAACAAGATCCTATAGTCGAGCCGGTGAGTGCTCCTGCATCCTCCTCTTTGCCAACATCATCTATGGCCAAAGGACCAACTCAACCAGCAGGTGGAGATGATGAACCACCTGAAAAAGAAATCCCACTTAAAAAGACTTGTGGAGCAAGTTCATCTCCTGTCATCAGTTTGAATGAAGAAGCTGAAGTGGAGAAACCCGACAAGATGGCGGAAGAAACTGTTGGGGCCGCAAAACCAGAGCAACAAGCACAAGGGGGAACCATTGAGACAAAAGGTGACACTCCCAATCGAGAGGCTCCTACCATTGTTGAGGTTGGTGATGATAGTAGTAGTTTGGAAACTAATGAGATAGATGAGCATTTGGGGTCTCCTCAAAAGGAAAAGAGCATTTCTTCTCCGCAGATTAATCTTTTTGCTTCCAAGCCTAAAGCTTCTCCTCTTGTTATCAAGAAGTTATTCATAGAAGACCTACTTTCTATGACAAAGATTACAAGTGAAGAATCATGGATTGATAACACTATAGAGTGGAAGAGAAAGAGAGCCAAGCTAGGCACTCCTAGTGGTGATATTCTTTCACAAGCAATGTAGTCAGGCCCAATCAAAAGCAAGGTTAAGAAGTCTAGGACTTTGACCACTCTTGGTTGAGATCTAGACATAGGTCAATTGACTATGGAAATAGCCAAGCCATTAAAAGATGGAAAAATTGAAGATCTTACTACATCAAATTTTGCACTCTAGTCCTTAGACATGGGACTCATCCGCCATGACACGAAAGTGGACCTGTGGAAATCTAGCAATGTCTTGATCGAAGAAGAGCTCAAAGAGCTCAAATTTACAAAGACTCGACTCAAGGTAGAGATCAAAGAAATGACTAACTTCATCAAGCAGTTGGTCACTCCTGTAGCAAGCCTACCTAGTTCTCAGACAATGTTTGATCCTACTGTAGCTGAGAACCAAGTGATACTCGCTAAGTTGCAAGAAGATAGACATTTCGAGCATATTGGTAGAAGGTGGATTGAATGACTTAATTCTAAAGGTTTGGTAGCCATTGAGCAGCTTGGAAATGTCTTTTTACAGTTAGAAGTAGAAAAAGAATCTCTCAAAGGACATATTTTGACACTCACAATAGAGAGGTTGAGGTGTGAAGAGTGCATGGTGCTTCTACATTGGCTGGTTGCGATAAAGACTAAAGATGCAATCAAAGCCAACATATTGTAGAAAGGGGATGAACCTTTGATCAAATGGCTCCAAGGAGTTAAATTCAAAATGGAGATGATAATCAAAGCAGAGGCGGGAATGAAGGTGACTGATGAGGAAGTCACTAAAGAACAAAGCAAAATCTTTGTATACTTGATAGGTCTTCACTCTGAGTGTCAAGATAGTAGATATGGAAAGAGCCCAATAAGTATAACCAACATGTAGAAGGCATTCTCCGACTACTTGGACCAGCTTGCAAAATCATCTGGATCTCACCTAGATAGAATACCTAATCTTCAACAACTCAGTGGATGCATATACAAAGCCATGATGAAGATGCAACCCTAAAAAGATGCTACAAAACTCATAGAGAAGGATCATGCTCATTGGCTCATAAGATTGAAGAACATGTACATTCTAGATTTTGAAAAGATGATTCTAATTCTTGCGGCCGCTAAAGCTCATAAGGCTAAGTTGGAGAAGGCGAAGAAGCCAACGAAGAGCAAATAGTTTTCCCCTCTTTATTTTTGATACATGTTGTATAATTAGTAAATGGCCACTTGTCATTTACCGACTTTGTAGAATATGAATCGATTTAGTTGATTTTGTAACGACTTAATTCTTGAAGCCTATATGTAATACTTTGAAAATCAATGAAAAGGTCGGCTAATTTTTGGTGTGAAATACATCTTGTTTTAGAGTTAATCTGGAATGTGTTTTGTGCCATTTATTTACTGTTCCATGTGTTTGTGAGTTGGAATATTTGTTTTCCTTAAAGCTAGATTGAAATTAGCAAATAGATAGAGTTTTGTTTCTCTTCTTTAGTGTAGCTAATCGACAGTAATCAGAGTATTACTTGAAGGTTGGGGGACTACATATATGTCCTGTTTTAGATTAATTTTATCCATATTGTTTTACTGCATCTCATTAATGCATCACCGCTAGTGTGAATTCATAAGTACTGTGAAATCACGGAGTTGGTTAGAATTTAGAATCAAATTCACTACCTGGATTAGTTTCTCACCGAGGGCTAATTTGGTTACCCCTACTGTTCTCTGGTTAAGAACATACCCCATTAGGATTTAGAAATAAACAAAATTCATTGCATATCTTTCACATAAGGGAGTTGTACCTATTAAAATTTAGAGGGAAGTTAGTTAAAAGGATAAAAACTTTCCAACTGTTTGTATTCATATTGTCTCTTAAGGGATTTTGGGCAAACAAAGAGTTAAATCTAAGAAAGAACAATCTGTTTACCAATAGAATTTTGGTGACTCTGCTGGGGAGAGAAATAGTCGCTAGACTAGAATATTTTCCATGAGGAAAAATGGTGTTACCTAATGAGAATGTGTTCCCTGTGCTTCAACCCAATCTCGGCTTTCAAGATGATCAAGAAGACATAGTCTCATCCTTGAATACTTTCACATGGAGATATAGAAGAAATGTAGAGCATTATAGGAATGCAAGTCAAGTGCTTGAACAAGAAGAAGTGAGAGTAGAAGCACTTGAAAGAGCTATTCAAAGAAGAAACCAATGCAGAGTGGAACAAAGAGCTAGGCCGCAAAACTAATTCAGAGCTTTGGATCAAAGAAGATTTCTCAGAAGTACCAAGGGGCAAGGTGGAAAAGACCCTACATTTGAAAGGATCACAGAGCTCAGCTTTCCCATAATAGACTTACCTCATTAGAAAGGTGACAAAAGAAGTTGGAGTAGACCACCCTCACCCCCAAAGACACAATCTTCATTGCCTACAGCTTGTCAAGTATTAACTTTACATGGATTAGTTGCTCCTCCTATTATTAATTTTCCTCCACATCCTACACCTACAGTTATGGCAGCTCCATGGGCCACTGCAACTAGTCCTCTACAGTTTGCAGTATATCATCCACTCCCTGGGGGATCCAGAAATAAATTTCCTAAGTTCTTGGGAGATGGAAAAGTTACTACATATGAACACATCAAATCCTTCTTTGCAACAATTCACATCCTAGGAATCAGACATGAAGATGTTGCCATCAGACTATTTGTTGAAACTCTAGTTGAAATAGTGGCAGATTGGTTTTACCATTTGGATGATGCTTCAATTACGAGTTGGGCTACTATGAGGTTAGCTTTTGAAGCTAGATTTAAAATGGATAAAGATGAACATGCCCTGTTGGTGCAACTGACCTCCATCAAGAAACAAGCTTCTGTAAGTATGAGAGGATTCGTTGCTAAGTTCAATAAAATTGCCAACAGAATCCCCACTATTGATAAACCCACCCCCGCGAACTTGAAGATATTCTTTATGGGTGCCATGCCACTAGACATAAACTATGATTTAAGAAGAGCGTGACCTACAGATTTGGATAATGCTCAGAGAACAACCATTGAGTTGGAAGATGACATGATTTATGTTGGAAGGTGGAAAAGAGAGATACAAATGGGTGCTAGTTCAAGTGGTACTACATCAACTAATGAGATGATGCAGAAAATGTCCAATGAAATCATCACTTTAAAGAGGCAACTCCCTAAGTTCAATAGTCTGTACTAGAAACCATTTCATGATCAGCATAATAGAAATAATGATGGAAGGACGTTACAATTACCTTCTCCACAACAAAGGCTTGCAATTGAGGCTCCCCCTAAGAAAGGAAATATGTGTGCATTTCATCTAACGATAGACCATAATGGTGAGAGCTATCTTGAAATAGATCACATGGTGCATTTTTTATCTACTAATGAGTTAGACACTACGACACCAGACAATGAACCAGATTCATGCTCACATGGTGACTCTATAAATCTATTTTTTGAGTATAAATCTGATTCTGAGGAGCAAGGAGAGTGCTAGGCTACCATAGATGGCACCACTTGTGCAGTCCTAACTCAGGGCCAAAAAGACAAAACTCCCATTATCATTCCTTTAATGGGAACCAATGATGCATCTACTTCAGGTATGAAAGAAAGTAGTCGAGAAATGAAAATCTCATAGCCGGGTAAGGAAAATGACTCCTTTGATTTCATCCAGTTCTGTAAAAATTCCAAGATCCAAATTTCTCCCATAGACTATTTAAGGTCGAATCCCGCTGAATTGAAAAGATATTTCATAGATTATTTAAAGGGAGATAGTAGTAAATTGAATCATAATGTCACCTCTTCCAATGAAGATGATTCCTCACTGGCAAAGCTATTTGAAGAAAGGGAAACCACTGTGCTAGCTACCTTCCTGGGTTAAAAACCCGAACCATTTTATGTCTCCTTGTATATCAATGGTTGTAAACTTAGAAACTGTATCATAAATTCAAGTGCCTCTAATAATGTGATGCCTTCCCCTGTGGCCAAAGCCTTAGGCCTCACCATGACAAAAGTCCATGGTAGATGTTATTCTATGGATGCTAAACAAGTCCTGTTGCATGGCCAAATCAAAGATGCCCAAGTAGCTCTAGCTACCCACCCTGAACAAAAGATGCTACTGATGATCCTTATTGTAGATATACCAGCAAGTTATGGGTTGTTGCTAAGAAGAAGTTTTTGTAGAGATTTAGGTGGGGAAATCATATTGGATTGGTCTTAGGTGGTAATTCCCATGGGAAACAAGAAGGTTAAACTAGAACCTGAGGAGAAATCAAAATTCACAGTTTTGAAATCAGACAATCTAAAAGCTCAAATCTTGTATCAAGAATTATAGTTTGGTAAGTACATGATGTTTACCCAAGGCATTGTTGATGAATCTGAAAGTGAACAAGAAGAAGTGGAGGCCTTTGAGAAAGAAAAGACTCCAGAAATCTAGACGCTGGAATTTGATGGTAGTTGTTCTTCTTCTGGGTCTGGTGCTGGAGTTGTATTAATTCCACCCTCAGGTAAACCTGAGCCCATGGCTTTCAAATTGGAGTTTGCAAACACCAATAATACGGCTGAGTATGAGGCATTGTTACTCAGGATAATTTCTGCAAAGGAAAAAGGTGTGAGAGTTCTAAGAGCTTGAGGTGATGCTGAATTGATTGTGCGCTAGATCAAAGGCCAATACTCTGTCAAAAATAGGAAGCTAAAGAGTTACAAAAATAGAGTGTGGGATGAGATTGAAGGATTGGATTCCTTTGCAATCGAATATGTCCCTAGAGAGTTAAATTCCAAAGCATATTCACTGGCAGTGTTGTGGTCCCACAACCATGCTCCCCTTTTTTTTTGGCCTTAGGGGCCCCCCTTTTTTGCTTTCTGCTTGGTTTGCTTCTTGTCCTCTATTTTTGTTTTTGGCTTTGTTGTCTATTTTTTTGGTCTTTTTGGCCTTTTTGGCCTTGTCACATTTTTGCACTTTCAGATGTTCGAAAGTGCGAAAGGCAGGAGGTGAAGGTTTAGAGAAAACTTAGTTTTCGGCCTTCTCGGACCTGGCACCTTTTTGGACTTGTCAGAGGTCTGAAGTTTTGGAGGTCCGACTCTCACAGCGGAGTTAGCCTTTTCTGAGCTTTTAGCCTTTCGGAGGTCTGACACCCCTAGAAAAGCTGAAAGGCTGATTCTCGGGGTGCTTATGTCAGCCGCCAAGATGACCTATATAAGGCACAAGCGAGTTTTTTTCTTGTCACTTTTGCGCTCGCTCTTTCACCTCCATCCCGTTTTGCTCACCGCTTGCTGCCTTTTCGTCATCTTGGTCTCCTATCTTCGGTGTTAGCTGGTCATCTTCATGTTTGTCATTTTTTTAAGGTTGGTGGTCTTCCCCCCCTCTTCTTTTGGTTTGTTTATTTTGGGTCTTAGGTTAGGGTTCTTGTTCTTTTGGCCTTTTTGGCCTGTCGTAGCTTAGGGTTCATGTCTATTGGGCCTTTTCGACCCTGCATTTAGATCTAGGTTGTTTTGGGGTCGACTTTTTTAGCCTCAAGGATCACCAAGGTAGTCACCTTGCATCCCCTTGGTGAGTTTGTGGTCAAACTCATTGTCAGACTCATTTTCAAGTTCGATTGTGAAACCCTAGTTTTGGAACTTCGAGGTTTGAAACTTTCTATTTCGTAGAGATTTTCCCAAGTGTTGGGAGTATTTCAGCATTTCAATGTTGTTGCACACCGAAACATCTAAGCTTTTGAAATGTTGAAATATGAGCACACCTTTTGCCTTAACTTTGCCAAGTGTAGATTTTTAGCCTTTTTGGCCGTTTCGGCCTTTCACACATCGAAGATCTTGTCATCTTTGGCTTGCTGAAGCTTAACTGCCAGTGCTCTCATCGGTATTTTAGAGGTGTTGGCCTACGAAGGTTTTGCACCTCTAATTTTTTGAAAGAGTCGAAAGGAGGGTTTTTTAAAGCAAATCTAGCAAGCCTCTTTTCGACCCTTTCAGACTTTTCAGCCTTTTAGAGGTCTCGTACCCCCGAAAGTTCAAAAGGCTAAAAAATGTCTTTTATGGACCCTTTTGAGCTCATTTTTGACAATGTTTTTTGGTTTTCTGAGTCTTCTTCCTATCATGTTGTTGATCCATTATTTTTTCTTTTTACAGATATGGTCAAGGAAGTAGTAGCATCACCAGCAATGAAGTTTCAATTCAAAGGGTACCATCCACCTTCTAAGGTGACCAATTTGCACACAGGCATAACAGACACAAACATCAGGAACATAAGTTGGAATGACTACCTGAACAAGTGTGCCCAACTGGTAGGAAGATCTGAAAACTACACTTCATTAGTACACTACTCTCTATTGAATGCATCAGCTCACCCAGTCTCTATTCAATCAACAAACTTAATCAATACATTGGCCATCAACTATGTGCCCAATGAATGCATGGTGAAAAAAAGCACTAGCGAGGTAGTTTTAGACCTCAGGTTGGACAACATCGAAGATGTCTTCCATTTGCCCAAAGGGGTGGATGAATTCTTTAACTTCCATATCAATAAAGGAATGGAGTTTTATAACAAATATGTGCAAAGGGCCCATAACATTATGAACAATGAGTATATGATGAAGTCCTTTCCCAAGGGTAAACTAGACAGGATTGATATGAGGAGAGGATATATGCAACAAGACATCCAAGCGACAATAAAAATGATCAACAGAGTGTACGGGCTGCCAAAGTCTTCCCAATTGGAGCCATGGATGATCTTTTTGATCTAGAAGATAAGGGAGAGGCAAGCCAGGTTTGATTGGGCCACCATCCTAAGTGATAATCTTGATGAACAACTGGTTCGGGTAAAGATAGACCCTCATTTCTACATAACATCTTATATCATGTATCTGCTAGCTACAAGGGCAATCTATCCAGGATTAATCAAAGTCGGGGTAATGGAAGAACAAAACACATGGCCATTTACATTGTATCCTCAGCTGGTGAAGGACTTTTACACACACAACAACTCAGACTTCAGAATAGTCAATTATGCCTTCATATTTGCCATCATATACTCCATTGAGGGAGACTATGTAAAGAGGTTGTCCGCTGAAGCAACAACCAAATTAAAGGCCCTTGGGGCATTATATATTTAGTTTCAAACTTTTAGTTACATTCAGGTGGTAGGAAGCACCCTAGCGCCAAAGAAGTTGCCAAGATACCCTTTTGAGAGGGTATTTCTCCTAGAAATAGTAAGGCAATTATCTGATGCCCATGAACACATTAAGCATAAGAAGAAGCATTGTTGGGATTTTCCCATTTCATCAGCCCCCACTGTGTGCCATGAAGGTCTGCAAGTCTCTAACCTAGGAATGAGATGAGTTCCCACTGAGAACCTACAATTTGGTGAGGCCTCATTTTGATCCCATTGGTACTTACAATCACATAATGGGGAGACATTATGTTCATGAACCACATATTGAGGACCATTGGGAAAATTGTGTGGATGACTATGAAGTAAGAGTCTGTGACTATTGCCGGATGAGTCTAGAGTTGGCACAATGTGCTCTTTCATTAAGGATTCCATAGAAGGTGGTGGATGCTAACTTTGATAACATTTTGGATTCTATATATAACACAAATAAGGTGTACACAAGGGCTATCTCGAATAAAGAAGTAGACAAAGATGAAAATGATGATATGGAGTTCAGAGCTTGACACATGGTTAAAATGACCAAAGCATGGATCGTTCATCCATACCAGATGAAACTAGTACCAATGAAATAGTTACCAGAGAAATCTTCAAAAGAGAAGAGGAGGTAAGGTGAAAAGGTTCTAAAGCCACAATTCAAAAAGGTTGCTCCTCTCAAACCAGAGACGGTGTATAGACCTGAGCGTCCAACTGGTTATGGCTCAAGTACTCACTCTAAGAAGGTCAAGACTAGAATGACAGGGAGCATCGCGCTGCCAGATATGCCTTCATCCATCAGCAACAATTATCCAAACATGACCAAGAAAACAAAGTTCAAAGTCATAGGACCCAAGCCGACTGGAGTAATCAAGGGCCATGTCTACAAGAGAAAGAAAGGCTCAATGCCCACACAAATGGCCACCCCATTAGAGGAAGATGAGGATGAACTAGATGAGGTACCTCTTAGCAAGAGAACCCGGTCCACATGATTCATGAAGAGAAGGAGAGTGATGGATGATGATCCCAAGAATGCTAAAGGGGCTACACAGGGAGAACCAGTAAATCAGGATGCTCTTGGTGATGATGAGTTTGACATCACAAATTTTGCAAGATTGCATGGCTTCAAGGAGTCTAAGTAACAAGTTCCCACTCAGTTTACAAGCCTTTTTAGTGGTATGGGAGAGGACACACAACAAAAGCCTCAAGACCAAGATGATGTTGAGATGGCCGAGGTTCCAAAGGAGACTGCAGAGCCAGAAAAAGAATCTTCTATTGGGGTCACCTTAGAAGAGGAAACAGTTGCATAGGTACCCTTAGTTTCATCTATTCCACCTCCACCTCCACCTCAAAACTTTCCAACTCCACCTTCATTTCCACATCAAGCACCTCCTATCACTCCACTTTCTACTCCATTATGAACTACTTTACTACCCCAACAACCTTCATCATCCCATGTTCCCCTACCAACCTCACCTCCACTAGCTCACTCAACCACTCCCATGGTGTCTCTTATGCCTCCCCCACTTAATATTCCTCCCCAAGTTCATATGCCTTCACCATAGGTCCATGATGAATCAATGCCTCAGAGCTCGTAGGAACTGGAGAAAGAAGTAGAAGTCATTGGTGAGGAGAAGATGGAAGAGGGGCACACAGGATCTGAAGAGCTAGATGACAAAGGAGAATCATAGGCTGAAGAAGAGCCTCAAATGGAAGAGGAAAGGAAACCAACTGATACAGAGGAAAAAATGGCTGATGAGCTGCAAACAACTGATGAAGAGGAACACACATAGGAGGAGGGTGAATAGAATACAGGAGATGAACAAGAAACATAAAAGGAAAGGGAGAGTTAAGAGGAAATAGGGACAGAGCATCCAACAGCTTCTTCCACATCAGTTTCTCCTTATGAGCCATTGAATTATTTATCAAAACCTACATGGTTCACCAAAGAAATACAATTGAGGGTCAGAGTATATATAGATGATGAGGTTGATATGACCTCACTAGGGTGAGCCTTCCACCAAACAACATCAATTGCTCAAGCTAGAACATTGTCCTATGTAATACAAGACCAAGTGGGTAGGTGGAAGGCATAGGTGGTTGTTCCCACAATGAATGTCAGTACAAGTGAGATCACTCCAGATGACTATGTGTTGGAGGAGGTAGACTTGGGAGAGCCCACCAGAGAAGGTAGCAAAACCTTGGCTACTTTAGGACTGAAGCATGCTCTTGGTTTCATGGATAAAGATGAAGGAAGGATAAAGGCTTTGGTAGAGTAGAATGAAGCCATAAAAAGCTTCATTTTGAAGATAGTGGGTCCAATTGACCCTGATAACCTTGAGGCCTCATTACAGGTAATTTTGGAGAAGAAAGGGGGAATTGATACAGATATACCACATTCTTTTGTATAGGCTTGTGCCGATTGGAAGCTGGATTTTGAACAATTTGCTAGTCTATCCCTTAGGAGCATTTTAAGACCTCTTCAAAGCATTTTGGCTGGAATAGCTTCCTTGATGAAGATCATGACCGAAGAAAATAGTGTGGAGGAAACAATCGTGAATTGGCAAAAGGTATTAGATGAGTTGACAATAATAAGGAAGCATCGCTTCCAAGTTTTAGTGAAGATATATGAAGGATCTGAGCTGGACAATTTTGAGTAGTGGATCGAGGAGATAACAACAACTTTGGATATATTTGAAAAGGTCCTCAAAAGATTGAATAAGAAGAGAGACAGTAGCATACTCTTTGTAGAAGAGTTGCAAAAATTCTTCGAGGGTCTGGACCTAGATTTGTTCAATGAAGTAGATGAGAAAACTATGTATTTGGTGAATGATATCATCAACCAATACCTAGGGATATTTCAGGGAGTAAAGACTAAGGAAGACCTTCAACATATGTTTTTTCAGAAGGAAGAAATTCAAAAAATGCTATCTCGCGAAGAAGAAATAAAGGGTTTTGCAAAAGAGTTGGTTGACTTCTGAGATAGGCAGAAAGAAGTGCTTGAAAAAATTAAGATGCCAGACTTTTATGAAGTGCTAGAGATTGTGGATAGATTCAAGAAAGCACATCCAGAAGTGCGTCCTAGCCAGTGAGCATTCAGTCCCAGTCCAGCCAAATTTTATGTACAAAAATCCAGTTTTGACACTTGTCATTTTTGTAGAGCTTGATTTTTGGCATTTTGGCCTTAGAGATTTTTCAGCCACCGACAAGTCCGAAGTCTAAAATTTTGGAGGTGGAGGACTTAGTACTCAGTCAATTTTGGGCCTTGATTTTTTGAGACCAACTGTCGGGATTTGGGTATTTTTTGGCACATCTGAAAGTTAACTCCAGTTATCTCAGAGATCATTTTCTAATCATCTGGGATTCCTATTTGTGATCGTTTGTGCATGATTTTGGGATCTCTTCTAGTTGGGTCCACGTGGAGAAGCCAAAGCCAAGGATCAAGGGCAGAACCATGAAGATTATCAAGTGCATGCACAAGTTCTAGCTCCATTTCCAAGTTATTTAATGCCTAATTTATTCAAAGCTTTGTAATGCACGAGGTTTAATTCCATGCTAGGATAGTTTAGCTAAGCTTTAGAAGTAGTTTCTTTAATGCAATCTCTAGTTTAGATTTGCTTTCAAGTTTTAGTTGCAGCTAAACCCTAGCTGTGAAAATAAGAGGATGACTCTATAAATTGTAATAGAATGATGTAATGAGGGTCAATTTGATTATTAATGTAATATATATAGTTGGTGCTTCATTCATGGTGTGATTTATCTACTATCTATGTGAAATTTGTGAATGTGTGAATTGCTCATTCTTTATTTCAAAGAGCCAATTGGTTGTTTAATGATTTTAAGTCTGTGATCTTTTAGTTCAGTGTTTGCTGGTATTGCATTACTGTGTTGTGATGAATTTCTAAGAAGATTATTCCTTGGTGCTTGAAGAATAACTTGTCTCACATGTGCACACATCTGGAGTGGCTTCATGATCCAATAAGTTTTGGCTTATCATATGTCTGCATTTGTTCAATTTCGCTGATGATTTCATCCATTTAGCTGAAGATTATGACATGATCTGATCTCTATTTTATGGATTTCTTCATCTTCTTGGTTATTTAATTTGCATGGTGGTGTGATGCTATCATATGTCCATTAGGTTTCTTTTCAGCAATTTCATTCAAAATCTCTTGTTACCTTACATCCTCTAACCCTCCTTGCAAGTTATTTTTTAGTATATTAATTAAATCAACATTGTTTCTATTCCTAAATCTAAAATTTGTATAAAAAAAGAGAGATATTGTGGAATCCCAAAGTTTGTTTTGTAGTTTTCCTTAAAAGATGAACCAGGAAAGGCCTCCTTGTTAACAAATTTACATTTGTCTTTTGTTGAGCTATCCAAGTAGTTGAGACCCAGCTAGAAGGAACCTTGAGATTGATTCCATCAGTCTTCCAAGAGGGGAATTTGCTCACATAAATTCCTAGCTGTCGTCTTCGTGTAAAAATGATGCTCAACATAAGTGGCGCTAGAAGGAGGGCCCTCAAAAGGGCCACCCCAGAATATTGGATCATTTTCTCCTGAGAGGTTTCAATGAGTCCTTAGATCTTCACCCAACAAAGGGGAGTTCCTTGAACTTATAGAGTTTCAAAAACCTCATAGCAATAGAACAAAGCACGGAGAGGGTACTTCGGATCATCTAAATCCTCCTCCATTTCCAACCATTGCTACCCTACCTGCTGCTCCTCCACAACCAACTCCAATGGCATTTTTTTCAAATGCCCAAAGTTCACCATTGAAATTACAAGGAAAGCTCCATCAGCTGCCCAAAAATCTTGAGAAATTTTGCCCATGCTTCATCTATGGAGAATCTAGGACAGCGGAAGAACACGTCTGAGCCTTCAAGGAATTATGCCATTGAAAAGAGATTGCTCATCAAGACATCATCTGCCACCTCTTCCCCTACACATTGGGGGAATTTGCATATAATTGGTATTTGAACTTGCCACGTGGGTCTATTGCCACATGGAATGAATTTGAGATGAAGTTCATTAATCAGTTCAAATTATATGTGGATCCAACAACTATCCATCACCAGTTCATTTCGGTGAGGAAGGACCTCAATGAATCTATTGCCATGTTCAACCATCATTTTCATAAAATGTATCAAAAGCTTGAGTCTCCTTACACCGTACCAGTTGGGGATGCCATACAAGTGTACCTACGAGCCTTAGACCCATTAACATCTATATTTCTGAAAAGGCTGCCACCAGGGGACATAGATACATTGGAAAAAGTATGTAATGAAGCCATCACATTTATTCAACAAATAGACCCGCAAGCGGGGGGGAATTATGGCATTCCACCAACACTAGGGAACGTTGCTATGACCGGTTTGTTCACAATGAATAATCAAGTTCTGGTGCAACAGGTGCCAAGGCTCAACTTGGTACCTGCTCCATATGCTGCTGCCCCATGACTTTCTATCACATACCCAGGGTATGATACACATAAGGCCGCCTTGTGTGAACAAAAGGTTATTGTCCCAAGCGAGCCTAAACATGCGCTAGTAAACAAATTAGATGCTATGAAGAAGACATTTTCCCAGTTAACTAGAGAAATCACCTAAATGAAGCTCATCCCCTCTCTGAATCAAGGGAATTACCAACGCCCAACTGCTACCTCGAATACCTACTCTCAAAATCAGAATTGTAATTATGGCAACTACAACAAAAACAATAATAACAATGGAGGAGGTTATGGGAATGGCTCTCAAGATAAACAATTTGGACAATAACGGATAAATAGAACATGGAACACATGTTTGAATAATGGGAACATACCCGCAGACAATGCCAATTTCTTCAGCTCATCGAAAGATAAATTTACCCAAGGTCCTAGCATGCACCAACCAGATTATGAATATAGGGGTGAGTCTAATAACCAACAAGCCCATGATCCGGAGAGTTCTCAGACTCACTTCAGTGCCATGGTTTTTGACTCATATGATCAAAAGAGAACCTCTAATGTACAAAATTCCCCCAAGTATGCAACCTACTCCGCCTGATCCAAAGGCCAACAATAATCCTATACCCCCGAGGGGACCCGATGCCACTGTTGTTCAAACAACACAACACCAACCTACTATGTTAAAAAATCCAGTCCGGGCCAATGAGAAATACAACACAGTAGAGGAATTGAATAAAGTTAGGACAAATGTGTCAATGTATGATATGTTGAAAAGTTGTCCCACTCAAAGAGAGGCTCTCTTGAAGTCCCTGGATCATTCCAAATCAGCCTCATCCAGCAATAATACCAGGAACATATCTAACGTGAATGCTGTAGAGGCAATGCCAATATATGTTCAAGGATATGGTAGAAGTGTAATGCCCCAAAAATGGGCTATAGGTTCATTAACCTCTTACATCTTCAATTTGAACGAAATCGACATCAAAGTCCTAACCTAAGGCACATCTGCACATTATTGGATTTAATTGATTTTATCCTAAATTCTGCATCGGGGAATATTCTTAGCAATATTCTTATTTATCCTAATTATCTTTAATTTAATTATTATTTGGTGATAAATCTTATTTATCCTAAAGTTGATTAATTGAATATGATGAATATTTAATTAATTAATTTAATTCTGCCACTTAATTATTTAATTAGATTTAATTGCATTTATTCCTAATTAATATTGTTTTTATTTTGACAATAAATCAAAATTCCTACAAACAATCAATTGGATATTTATTTAATTGATTTAAAATCAAAGTTGTCAAATTTAATGATTTAATTAGAATAAAGTTTGATTTAATAATTGATTAACCCATAAATCAATTATTTTAATTTTAAAATCAGTTAAGTGGAAAATAAATCACTTTATTTATTAAATTAATTCATATTAAATCATGCACAATTAGAAAAAGTAGTCAACTTTAAATCAATTATCAATTTCAAATTTTTAACTTTCTAAACTCAACATTTGATGATGAGTTGAAAAAAAAAAAAAAAAAAAAGCTCTATTTTGAGATAAAAACTGCTTTTGCATGATTTTATGAGTTTATTTATTCTTAATTTCTTGTTAACTCAAAAATCAACCTGAGTTTATCAAGAGTGATTTATGGTTTTTCTCAATGCATCCTCAAAGCCCTGGATTTCTATAAAATCAAGGCTCAGCTCTTCATAATCATCTCTCAAATTTGCACAATTACTCTAGCAAATTGACATCTGAAGAATCAAGCACTTGTGACAGGCGAATTTGTGAGATCATTCATAATTTTCATAGTTTTTGCATAGTTTTTCATATCATTAGCATATCATTGTTAGATACTTTTACATATCAATTTCATACATTCTAGATCAATTTCATACATTATAGCTTAGATTCATACAATTTCTCATTCTTATTGCATAGAAAAATAAAAAACAAAGAGAGATTAATTTGCATTCATATTTCATTGCTTTCATCATTTTAAATCTTTCGTTTAGGTGTTGCATTGTCACTGATCTCGATTTCAATCTGAGAACATCATACTCGCACCTACTAGAAGGCAGTAAATTGCCTGGTTAGCATAGTTTCAATTATTTGCAGATTTTAGTTTTTGCTAACCTCTAATGTTTTACTGAAGTGTTGTGTCTAAAACTAGGTACAAAATTCACACACACATTTCTGGCGCCCACCGCAGGCAACCCACCTTTACATGCTGGTTTTGGTTATTTTTTGGAGCTAACTCCCTTGTGTAGATTTACTTGGAGACTAAAATCCTAAATTTTCAAAGATTTAATTTTATCTTCCAAACAGCTTGGATTTTTCATCTAAAATTTGTTTGGCGCATTGGAGACATATCAGGGAAGCTTCGATAAAAAATTCAAAATTTTTTGAGATGTTTTGAATTTTTAATAATTTTTTCTTTATTTTTCATAAATAATTCATTTTCAGTGCAAATCATCATTTTTTTTGGACATTTTTACATTTTTGGAAAGATCTTTAAATTATACAGAGGGTCCATTCTTTTTGTTTTAAATTTGGATGCAATATAATAGCTCAAATAGTTGATTTACAAAAATTGGTCTGTTTTAGTAAAAGGGGCCTCTAGGGCACAAATGAAGAGATTTTTCTAAAATTTTTACATTTTTGGAAAGCTCTCTATTTTTTAGTAGGGGTCTTTGTTTTACATTTCTATTTTTATGGCCAAAATCATATCAAAAAATTAGATCTTGTTGAAGGGTCAAGTGCAAAAAAAATAAAATTTTTGTGATGGGTATGCACTTATTTTTCATATGATTCAATGCATGATATGAGTAGTCATTTAGATTATTTTCTAGTTATTATTGCTCCTAACAATTGGTTTTTAGATCTAACCCTAGGGTTTGCATAAGTTGAATATACTTTGCATATCTTGTTTGCTTGTTTGCTTGTTGGAGAGCTCGTGGCTTGCTTGCATGGAAAAGCTCAACAAAAATTGCTAAAGCACTTAAAATCTACTAAGTGCATTGCGAGGAACTTAGGTATTTTTTTACATATGATAACACTTCATTTTGGGACATAAAACAAACTCTCTTGTGTCAAGCTTGAGTGCCTTTACAACTTTCATAATTCACACTTCAGTTTTGGGCTCTAAAATGAACATAGATTTGCTTTTCGCATATCTATTACACATAGTAAATAGGCCCTATGAACACTATTTGTGGTTCTTGAGAGAGTGGGTTTCCAATGAAGCTCTTCTCAATGAGAGAACCCCTTGTAGGTAGGGAGGTTACTGAGAGCGCCTCACGTTCTACTAGATTTGTGTGTCTTCAACTTTTGATTGATACATTCTCTCTCTAGAGGCATTGATAGATCATAAGTGGTTGACATCATAGATCTTTGTGAGATAATCTTGGTCTTAGCGTGTCAGATTAATCTATCTACTTTTTTTTGGTTAAAAGTGAAAAGGCTAGAGGACTATGCTCTACTCCCTTTTTGGGTAGTATCAGAAACTCAGATCCTTGAATCTGGAACCAGTCTCCATGTGGTATATTTTGTGAGTCACCTTTAGAGAGGGTTAACCGTATTGGACATTCACTTAATTAGGTCAACCATGTGGATGGAACCTCAAGTGGTAATAGCCATTTTCACCATGGTAGCAACAACCACTATATAAATGTCCTTGTGGAGGAAATCTTCACAGGTGTGGTCTCTTGTTGGGCTGTTAGATCTCCCTAGTAGCTCCTGATTGATTAGTTTCTCAGACTATGTCAAAACCCCGGTGCACTTGGATTAGAGTTCACCCTCTTGAGATCACAAAATTTGCAGAGTCAGACCATTACTACAAACCCTAGTGAGGCCAAATTTTTCATTTTCTAGGAATATGTGCATTATTGAAAAACTTTTTGGAACATACACAAGTAGTATTTCTAGGGATTAGCACAATAAGTCACTATTGCTTGTTCATGCGCAAGGCTGCTTTTGCCCTTGTTCATTATTTTCAGATGATTTCTTGCTTCCCTTGCTAGCTGTTTTGCGTGCTTGATATATTCTTGGTTACTTGAAATGAACTGTTACACAGATCTTCAAAATTTGCATAACAATCTGATACTGAAACACTCAAAATTTGCAAAATCTGAGCAAAAATCCTTTTCTGGCATGAGAACTAAATATTCTGTCAGAGAACAGCTAGTGCTATGTCTCAAAATCTATCTTAAAATTTGTGCCTCAAAATTTGTGCCAAAACTATCAAAATGTGTCCTTTTATCACGTGAGATTTTATCTTTCTGAGCATTCTTTCATGTGAGAAAGCACATTCTCACGCATAGCCTGGTACTTCCTTGCATGAGGTAGCATTATCTCATGTGAACCTATCCTAAAGTTTTCAAAACAAAGAGCTTATTACTACCAGTTGGTCAACTATTCCGTCAGATCTGATTTTTGTCTGGGGTCTGTATGCCTATTTTCCTGTTGCACTCTCTGAAACTGCATGTCTAGAGTTGAGAAACAAATCCTGAAATCTGTCAAACAAATCATTGTGTCAAAAATAGAGTAGAGCCTATAAAAAATCCATTCATTTTCTTAAAGTGGTCTCTTGAGTCTGATTTAGCCTTCTGATTTATCGATTTGAGTCTTTTTCATCTTGTGTCAAAACCTTGTCAAAATTATCTTCAAATTCAATCTTTTTTTACTAAATAGCTAAGTGTTGTGAGCTCGTGCCCGCCATCTATTGGGTGTCTACCCATACTACTATGGCATAGTATCCTTCATTTATGTCTGATCTAATCTTCAATCACTTCAATCTTGACAAGGTTACGTCATTTGATCTTCTTGAATCAATTCATTCTTTAGTTGTCTTCATCTTATTCTTTTGTTTCACCCAAGGTTAATGGTGGGAACTAGAGCTTCCTCTCACAAGAAATCTAGAGAAGTATCCCATACCATACCTTTGAATACTCTCCAGACTCCAACTCTTAAACAACTCTACAATTCTGGTCTTTACGAAGATGACGGTCTTGTCAATTTTTGATTGAAAACTGGTTACATACCCCCTCCATCAACTCACGGAGGTAATCAACAAACTCCACCTCAATCTAATCCAGGGAGTCCTAAAACTCCTAACATGTCTCACAGAGGGACACATCATGGGTCCCAAGGACATCACTCTCAACATGGTGTGGATCAAGAACCCACACCTTCTGAAATTGCTCGATATCAAAATGATGGTGAATTCAAGAAAATGATGAGGCATTTCTTGAAGAAGACAAGGAAACATACTTTCTAGAATTAGCTCGTCAAGGGGCTAAACTTCCTCCCAACTTTAATGTCAAAGATATCATTACACATGAGGAAGAAACTCCACTCACAACTATGATGAAACAAATGCATGCCATGCAAGTCAAACTTAACAAAATTGAAAAAGAAAAGGAACCCAAGGAGTTCTCCATGGAAGCTCTATGCCCTTTTCCATTCGATAAAGACTTGTACATGCCACCATTCCCTAAAAAAGTGGAAATGCCTAAGTATGATAAGTATGATGGAAACTCTAATCCTCAAGATCATGTCAGAGAATTCTGTACTCAATCTATGAAGTTTATGCATGAACCAACCTACTTGATGCATCTTTTCCCTTGATCTCTGGAAGGAGCAGCCATTCATTGGTTCTCTAGAATGCCTCCTATTATCAAAACTTTTGAGGAGTTAATCAAACTATTTTATCAGCAATACTCCTACAATATTCAACATCTGGTCACCATGATCGACATCTACAATCTGAAACAATATCCAGGTGAACCATTCCTGACATTTCTCAAGAGATGGAGGAAGAAATTTTCTCTATATGCTAGACCCATTCCAGAAACTAAGAAGCTGGAAATCTTCATCAAAAATCTTGTTCCAGAACTCAACTACCACTTGCAAATGCAAAATCATACATCCTTTGATAAGATGGTAGAAAATGCAATCAAAATTGAGAAAGTACTTGTGCAAAAAGGAGATATATCACTTCAAAAGGACAAGTATGAATCTAGATCTAGTTCTAAGGACAAAAAAATAAATTGGAACAAGAATAAAGGTGTTGTCACTAATGGCATTGTTGATAATATCCATGTCCCATCCAAGGCACCTACTTTCAATCTCACTATTGGCACCCAAGCCATCAAAGCCACTGAAGCTAAAACATCTAAATCTAACAAAAAGTCATCTGATTATAGACCTTGGGCTACAAATCCTAATCGTAAATTAACTCCTCTTGGAGAGTCCTTGGAATCTGCCATGAAGACTTTGTTGGCCAGTAACATCATTTACTTTCCTGAGAAACAAGTCTTTGATCCTGAACCTAAACCGAGCTGGTGGAGAGAGAATGATTTCTGTGACTTCCATCGTAATAAGGGTCATAAAACTAATAATTGCATTCGCTTGAAACATATCATACAAGACAAGATTGATAAAGGATAAATCATAGTTGACAATCATAAGAGCAATAATGACCATACGGCATTTACAGAACCATTTCCAAAACATGGTCAAGGAGATTCATCTTCTCAACCTAACATGGGTGCCAAGGTCAATTATGCTTACCTTGGAAATAATGCTATTATCAATATGGTTGAACCATGCCTCTCTGAGTGTTGCAATGTCATCACAATTGTGTGAAGAGATAGAGATAATCAATCAGCAAACACAGTTACTCGATCACAATCTCAGGCACACCTACAAGGACAAATACCAGATTCATCCAATGTCCCTAAGGTGCCTTTCAATCTTTCATCTACTTGTAAACAAAAGGCCACATCTAAATCTTCAAATCCTAAAGACACAAGGCCTACTTCATACAATATTGTCCAACAACTCCAACATACAAATGCTAAAATCTCCATGTTTGAGTTGCTTCAGATATCTCTAGCTCATAGAGCCATTCTAGACAAAGCTCTACTCGGATCCAATGTTCCTGACAACCTTGATTTAGATAGATTCCAATATATGGTGGGTCATCTTACGTCTCCATAGTACATTTCCTTTTCAGAGGAAGATGATAAATCATTGAGTCATCCACACAATCAGCCCTTGCATATTGAAGTCTTGATACAAAACCATCGCATCAAACGTGTGTTGATAGATGGGGGCACTAGCTTAAACATTTGTTCTTACAACTTGATCACACAATTGGGATTTTTAGAATTGGCTATTGATCCTAGAAAGAAGATAACTATCAAAGCATATGATGCGCAAGAGAGATCTTCTAAAGGCACCATTGTCTTACCTATCAGAGCAGGTCCAGTTATTAGAGATACTACATGTCAAGTTCTTTATCTACCTTTGGCTTACAACATCCTTCTAGGCAGACCCTGGATACATGAAATGAAAGCTATTCCTTCTACATACCATCAATGCTTGAAATTTCCTTATGAAGGAGTAGAGGTGATGATTCCAGCTAATCTGTATACAACTTGCAATGCATTGAAGGAAAGTGCTGATAAACTTATTCCTAATAATAGAGAATCTTCCATTAAGGAAACAAAAGCAACATCCACATCTAAAATGGATGACATTGCAAAAGAGGTCACTATAAAAGAAAACAGTATGGGAGAATATACTATAGAGCTAGTCCTATCTTTGACATCACTCCCTATCTTGCCTAAGTCTTATGGGAAAACTTTCAAATAGTCTAAACCAAAATCTAAAGAACCTCTTGAAGCATATAAAGGGAATTTTGTTGCAGAAAAAGTATCTAAACAAGAGTTTGAAGAAGATGAAGTTGTACTTGCATGGCTATACAAAGATGAATCTGAATCTCAAGTTGTTCAAAAATGTGATGCTAAAACACCTAAGATTCCTTCTAAGTCATATGGCCCAGGGGATAAATTGATAGCTAAAATGGGATATCCAAGTAAAGGACCTCTAGGAGTTAGAGGAAAAGGTCTCATGGCACCTATTTCACATACGAGTAGGTCAAACAAGGATACTGCTGGCTTAGGCTTTAAAAAGAAACCCTTTTACCTCAAGGGTAACTGTTCTCATGTCATAAAGTAAATCACATCAGGAGAAGCTCTTCTTAAGAAGGAAGAAACTAAATCATTAGATAGTGATTCAGACAGCTCAAAACTTATCCCTTATGAATGTTTGCCTAAAGAAATCAAAGACCTTCTTGATGCAGAAGATGATCCAATCAAAAGGATTAATGTAGTCAACACACAAGAACATCCTATAGAGAAAGAGATAGTTGCACCATAAGAACCAACTAATCTTGATGAAAATCAAACAGACAAAGAGGAAGGTGGTAGTTATTCTGAGATAGATTCCCATGAATATGAATTCAAATCAGAATCTGAGGATAACCCTTCTTGGGGTATCCACCCTTACTTTACTCATATTCTTAGATTTCCTAGAGGCATAGATGAAGAATCTAATGATTGTGAATGGGGATTCATTCCAGAGGAAGATGAGCTTATCACAAAAAAACATATTGATGTTATTCACCAATATGCACCTACACCCAACATAAGTCTAGAGCAAAATAATGAACTTAATGAGTCTGAACCACCTATGGCTGAAGTGGACTTTCATAATGACATTGAGCCTATTCATGAATTGAATGTCTTAAGTTGTAATATCACCTTTGAACTCGAGCATTGGGTTAGGACCAATGATGACAGATCCATATCCGTAAACACTCTTTCCCAATCTTTCACCACTTTGACTATCCAACGTCCTGACCTTCTTGACACCTTTGAGCTTGAGTGCTAGGTTAGGACCAATGATGACAGATCCATATCCGTAAACACTCTTTCCCAATCTTTCACCACTTTGACTATCCAACGTCCTGACCTTCTTGACATAACATCCACAAACTTGAACCAAGTTATTTATACCTTTCCCAATGACTATGCCCTTTCTTGCTACCTAAATGCAGTTGAGCCTATGAGAAATTCCATCAGTGAACCAAGCATTAGCATGAAGGAGTCAGACATCAAGTATCTTAGTTAGAAAAATAAGAATAAGAATAAAAAGAAAAGGAGTTCTGAGGGTGAAAACCACTTTGTGGAAGTCTCAGAACCTACAAAAGTAAAAATAAAAGATGTATCCAAAGGTGAAAACCTCTCTAAGGCACCTAAGGATGAGATATTTGATGTCCTTCCAAGTCATTTATAGGACAGATCTCTAGTTCTAATTGAGCCCACTCAATCTATCAACTTGAGAACAACAAAAGAACCACAGTTGATTCATGTGGCACAATCTTTATCAGAAGAAGAAAAGAAAAAATTTACAACATTCTTAATAGAGAAAAAGATCAACTTTGCATGGAAATATTCAGATATTTCAGGGTTGGATCCTAATCTTATAATGCACCATTTATCTATATCTCCAAAAGTCAAACTTGTGAAGAAAAATTTGAGAAAGATGCATCCACATATTGTACTCTTGGTAAAAGCTGAATTAGAGAAACTACTGAAAGCTGGATTCATCCATGTTATTGATTATGTTGAATGGATCTCTAATATTATACCTCTTTCAAAACCAAACAAATCAATAAGAGTGTGTACAGATTTTAGGGATGTGAACAAGGCATGCCCTAAGGATGATTTTTCACTACCTAACATTGATATGATAGTGGATATGACTGCGGGCTTTGAAATGTACTCTTTAATGGATGGTTTTTCTAGCTATAATCATATCAAAATTGCTCCAGAAGATCAAGAGAAAATTGCTTTTACATGTGCATGGGGTACCTTCTGTTGGAATGTCATGCCATTTGGGCTTAAGAATGCTGGTGCTACATATCAGAGGGCTATGACATCTATTTTTCATGACATGATGCACCGAACTATGGAGGATTATGTTGATGATACTTTAGCAAAATCTATGATTAGAGCTGAACATCTAAATGACTTGAGCAAGATACTAGACAAAATGGAAATATTTAGTCTTAGACTAAATCCTAAGAAGTTTGCTTTTGGTGTCACTTCTGGCAAGCTCTTAGGATACATAGTTTCAAAGAAGGGCATTGAAGTTGATCTAGCTAAAGTAAAGGCTATAATGGAGATGCAACCTCCTAAGAATATTAGTCAAATGAGAATATTACAAGGGAGAGTTCAATCTATCAGACACTTCATATCACAACTAGCAGACATATCACAACCTTTTACAAAGACATTACATAAAGGTGTGACTTTTGCATGGAACAAAGAATGTGAGAAGAACTTTGACCATATAAATAAATATCTATCAAATCCTCCTATCATGATGCCTCTTATTCAAGGGAAACCTTTGATCTTATGTCTTTGCAATAGATACATCACTGGGGGCATTGTTAGCACAACATGATGAGAATAAAAAGGAAAGAGCTATATACTATATCAGTAGAACTTTGGTTGCATATGAGAAGAACTATTCAATGATTGAGAAAGCTTGTCTAGCTATGATCTTTGCATCATAGAAACTGAGACATTATATGTTAGCTCATACCACTCATTTGGTAGCTAAGATTGATCCATTAAAATACCTACTAAGAAAAGTTGCCCTCACAGGTAGATTAGCTAAATGGGTTATGCTCTTAAGTGAATTTGACATTGAATATATTGAAAGAAAAGATATAAAAGGATAGGTAATTTCTGATCAATTGGCTGAAGCACCATTGTTTGATGATACACCAATGCAAATGGAATTCCCAGATTCCTCTATCATGCATCTTTCTTCTAGAGAATGACAATTGTTCTTCGATGGCTCCTATACACAGAATGGATCTGGAGCAGGCATATTGTTCATAAATCCTCAAGGATACTCAATCCCAAAAGCATTTAGAATCAAGTTTCCTTGCACAAACAATATTGTTGAATATGAAGCCCTTCTTAATGGCATGAAAATAGCAATTGAGTGGAGAGTAATAAAACTACACATTCATGGAGACTCACAGCTTGTAATTCATCAAGTCAATGATGTGTATCAAATGAAGGATGAAAAGCTCATCCCATACAAAAGAATGGTAGATGATTTAAAGAAATATTTTATATCTATCACATTTGAGCAAATTCCTAGAACAGAGAACAAAGCTGCTGATGCAATAGCAACATTATCTACTTTATTATAGCAGCCTAAACATGAGCTATGCTACGAGTTCTTGGTGGAAGCACTATCTTATCCTGCATATGATTCCCCTGAAACGTGCATGATTTTCACTATTGTAGGTCATGATTCATCCCACTATAAAAATCTATTCTCCTATCTCAAAGACCAAATCATTCCCAATACCTTTAACCATCATGAAAAGAGATACCTTATCCATAATGCCTCCCGATATGTCATCATTGGTCACGATCTATATTATGAGGTCTAGATGGTACGCTACTTAGATGTTTAGCATGGGAAGAGTCTCAACGTGAATTAAAGGAAGTCCATGATGGTATTTGTGGGTCACACTCAAATGATTTAACACTAGCTCAAAAACTTATTAGGGCTGGGTACTATTGGCCTAAGATGGAGAAAGATTCAATCAAGTTTGCTAAGAACTGTCAAAAGTGCCAAGTGCATGGTAATTTAATTCATGCTCCAGGGAGAGATCTAATTCCTTTTACTACACAATGGCCTTTTCACCAATGGGCATTTGATCTTATAGGAGCCATACATCCTCATTCTTCTAATGGACATACCCATATAATCACAGCTATAGATTATTTTACAAAATGGGTAGAAGCAGTCCCTTTGACACAAGCAATTGGAAAACAAATATCTATGTTCATCCTGAACTACATCATATGTCGGTATGGTATTCCACATTCTATAATCACAGATAATGGTGGACAATTTAAGAACAAAGACTTAGATGATCTATGTGCCAAATTCAAGATAACACAACATTGGTCATCTATCTATTATCCTCAAGGGAATGGACAAGCAGAGGCTTCAAACAAGAATCTATTGAAAATCTTGCACCGAATAGATAATAAAATAGGAAGAGACTGACATCTCATGAAAAATCTAGCTCTCTGGGCCTACAGAACAAGTATCAGAATGCCTACTAGGGCTACACCTTTTGCTTTAGTTTATGGATCTGAAGCGGTACTACCTATTGAGGTTGAAATCCCATCACTAAGAATCAAAATGCATGGTCTAGTAATTGATGATGACTACAGAGTGTCTAGGTTGCAAGAACTTGAGCTACTAGATGAGTGCAGACAAGCAACATATGATCATCTCAGAGTATATCAAAAGAGAATGTCTAGCGGTTACAACAAGAAAGTTAGACACAGAGAATTTTAGGTTTGCGATCTAGTCTTGAGAGAGAATTCTAAAAATCAATCACATAGAGAACGCAAGGGGAAGTTTGAACCCAACTGGCTGGTTCCCTTTGTAATCACTACTACTTTTGGCTCTGGTGCCTATCAACTCTCAATGACTAAAGGAGAATAGCTCTGAGAACCAATCAACATTCTTCATTTGAAGAAATTCTACGCGTAAGGCATTCAATCTATGGTAAAATGTCCTGAAAAAATCTTAAAAATTGGAAAAAGTCTTGAAAAATGAACATCTTGGTGAAAACCTAGCAATAGGCACCTTGACAATTCACAAAAAAATAAAAAAATGTCAAAAGTACAAAAAAATAAAAAAAATATCAAAAGTACAAAAAAATTGAAAAAAATAAAAAATACAAAAAAAATGAGAAAAAGAAAAAGTGCCTTGGTGAAAATTTGGAAACAGGCACCTTGGTAGCAAAAATAAAATCTCTACCAAGATGGTGAAAACTTGGCAAACGGGTGCCACTTGTTCAAAGTGCTCCATCTATCAGCACAATCTTGGTCTTTCCCAGCTTTCAGTCTTGCTTTAGTTTGTACATATTTCCCAGTTTGTTTCTGCATTCCTATTTTCTATAAGTCGGTCTGTACACCAATTAGTTCAAGTGTCTATATCCTATCAATGCTTTAAACTTGGGGGCAATCAATGTCATATCCTGTGGTCTCCAATATACCTCAGATGAGTCATATCTAGTCAAGGTCCTTTGAATCTTTATCTGAGTTAGTCAGTCAGTCTCCTCTCCAGAAAGGATTTTGCATCTACAACAACGCAATCAAACACAAACATCAACACAAAATGAAAACAATCTATGCTTCACATGCTTTTATCTCCTTGTATGCTTACTGATTCACATTGAGATTTTTGCATATTTTGTTCCCACGAGCTCTTTGATGATGTCCTTTACAGGATTTAGAGAGTGATGACTGGGGGCATAATCTTTTCTTTGTTTTCTTCTTGTATGTGAAAATCTAACAACTTTGGAAATTTTGGATTGAAATGGTGTCTGACTATAAGAGCCTCTATCTCAAATTGGATGGCCATGCATACCTCGACCATTGATACCCAAAAAATTCAAGGAAGTTTGATCTAACTATTATCTTTTTTGAGTGAGTTCTTTCTCCTATTGTGAAATGCAATCTTACCTAAGGATGTGAATGATAAAGGGTCACTACGGGTAATTCACATTAGATTTAGTATGATCTCTTGACTGTTTGAGGTGTTTGCACGCAAGGCGTATTCTGGTCATCACGACATTTATGTTCTGATGCTTACACAAATTGCTATATCAAAATGGACATGATATTTAGGTCATCTTGGTGTTTGTGCCTTGGTGCTTATATCTAATTTGACATTCCAAAAATAAAATCAATATTCATTTGTCCATGGTTGCCTAACTAGTGGGTGTTGTATTGATTCATGCGCATACAAATTGATATTCATATGTCTATGGTTGCATAACTAGTGGGCATTGTATTGATTTATCCAGTTACCTAAAAGTTCAATGATGACAACAAATCGACACATGATCAGTGACTAGGTCCTAGGTCTTAGGTTGCATTTCATTTTGCACTTTGCATGATCTCACAAATTGCTTGAACACTTAAACGATTCTTCAAAACCAAAAATGCGAAACATGACACAAGGACTGAGCATTGTATGAAGGTTCCTCCAACGAAACAACAAGTAGAATCCTTTTTTGGGATCAAAATCAAAATCTGAGATCATTTATATTGTAACTTTCTTGGTACTTGTGTCAATAACATGTTTCAATCTGCTCCATTAGATATTTTTTGAATTTTGTCAACTGTTGATCTTTGTAACAAACATTATTTGTTACCTCAATGTTACACTTTCTAGCTCATCAATCTTACCGGTTAAACTAATCATTTGATTCATTCTTTTCCACTCGGTTAACAAAGAAATGCATCGGTGAATTCAGCTCGATTAATACCGTGGTTGGTATACACTACACTCCGTCGGTGTATACTAGAAATGCTTCATTTACCGACAACACTACTTTGTGTCTTTCAGCTCTATACTTCATCATAGATGAATGCAACATAATAAAGTCAATATCAACAAGTCATAGACTCATCAATAAGTTACTCAATGTGTTCCTTATCCTCATCTGTCATGTACATATTTCCTCATTTAGATTTCTTTGTTCTGTATCTTTTTCACCTTTCCTTAGATGTGTCGGTATAGTAACTTACAAGATAAGTGTTTTCAAACTAGTTGACATCAATGACAACATAATACTGATTTAATCATATTACATATCTATTCAACAACTCCTCAGTGATCTTGTAATCATAGATTCTTCAATCAGATTCCAAAATCAGTTGTAGTCTAACACCATGGTCAACTCATGGTCAAACCTAGTCAAACTTGATCTTTTGGGCCTCTAAATGATGCAAAATGCATTCTCTAATGTGTACAATGACTTCTCAAATCAATTAACATGCTTCTAAACTACAACGCTAACTTTTCTTGTCAAATTTCAATTTTTATCCTGAACGGGGCATGGTATTGCACATCATTCAAAGTCTGTAATCTAAATCTATAATCAAATCTTTCCTCAGTGATCAAGAAAACAACCACGTCTACTTACTGATTCATCTAAAGTCCACATCACTTGGGGCAAATCTATTGCAATCTGGTATCCTAAATCTATCTTGTAAACTGTAACAGCTTTTGTAACTATCAGTTCATTAGCGTCATTTCCTTGTTTCTTCGTAACTAATGGGTTCAGGATGTGATACCAATATGATTCATACAAGGACATTGAGGTCCGGAATTGGTCACTCACTTCTTCACAATCATAAGGTTTAGAATCGGGCATTTTGGCACTTTTTCGTAATCATTGGTTCATTGTTGTTATAGTTAACATTATCTTTGGTCATTCAGGACCTAAATCTTAAATCTTGAATCTTTAAATCTTTCAATCAATTTTTGTCTCAGAATTGATTAATCTTTCAAATCAAATTAATCTCAAACATCTATATCATACACAGACTATTCTTTGAACCACTACGCTTCACACAATGATTCAAAGAGGGGCAAAATGTAATACCCCAAAAATGGGCTATAGGTTCATTAACCTCTTACATCTTCAATTCGAATGAAATTGACATCAAAGTCCTAACCTAAGGCACATCTGCACATTATCAAATTTAATTGATTTTATCCTAAATTCTGCATCGGGGAATATTCCTAGCAATATTCCTATTTATCCTAATTATCTTTAATTTAATTATTATTTGGCGATAAATCTTATTTATCCTAAAGTTGATTAATTGAATATGATGAATCTTTAATTAATTAATTTAATTCTGCCACTTAATTATTTAATTAGATTTAATTGCATTTATTCCTAATTAATATTGTTTTTATTTTGACAATAAATCAAAATTCCTACAAACAATCAATTGGATATTTATTTAATTGATTTAAAATCAAAGTTGTCAAATTTAATGATTTAATTGGGATAAAGTTTGATTTAATAATTGATTAACCCATAAATCAATTATTTTAATTTTAAAATCAGTTAAGTGGAAAATAAATCACTTTATTTATTAAATTAATTCATATTAAATCATGCACAA
The DNA here is from genome assembly GCA_027943335.1 of Chamaecyparis obtusa. Classification (NCBI taxonomy): domain Eukaryota; kingdom Viridiplantae; phylum Streptophyta; class Pinopsida; order Cupressales; family Cupressaceae; genus Chamaecyparis; species Chamaecyparis obtusa. The sequence goes on from BSBK01005252.1 coordinate 77,968, forward strand.
TCAAAAAAAGCAGTCAACTTTAAATCAATTATCAATTTCAAATTTTTAACTTTCTAAACTCAACATTTGATGATGAGTTGAAAAAAACAAAAAAAACAAAAGCTCTATTTTGAGATAAAAATTGCTTTTGCATGATTTTATGAGTTTATTTATTCTTAATTTCTTGTTAACTCAAAAATCAACTTGAGTTTATCAAGAGTGATTTATGGTTTTTCTCAATGCATCCTCAAAGCCCTAGATTTCTATAAAATCAAGGCTCAACTCTTCACAATCATCTCTCGAATTTGCACAATTATTCTAGCGAATTGACATCTGAAGAATCAAGCATTTGTGACAGGCGAATTTGTGAGGTCATTCATAATTTTCATAGTTTTTGCATAGTTTTTCATATCATTTAGCATATCATTGTTAGATACTTTTACATATCAATTTCATACATTATAGCTTATATTCATACAGTTTCTCATTCTTATTGCATAGAAAAATCCAAAAAAAAGAAGATTAATTTTCATTCATATTTCATTGCTTTCATCATTTTAAATCCTTTGTTTAGGTGTTGCATTGTCACTGATCTCGATTTCAATCTGAGAACATCATACTCGCACCTACTAGAAGGCAGTAAATCACCCGTTAGCATAGTTTCAATTATTTGCAGATTTTAGTTTTTGCTAACCTCTAATGTTTTACTGAAGTGTTGTGTCTACAACTAGGTACAAAATTCACACACACAAGAAGTACCCTCGTTCTTTCTTAGCCTCAATATATTTGGAAGGAATTTGCACAACTGTTTGATTGACTCAGGGGCTTCATGTAACGTGATGCCATTGTCTATGTACCAAAGGCTGGGAATGAGTCCCCAGTCGACTAATAGGGTGGTGATCCAACTTGACAAAAATAGAGGTTAGAGTCATTGGAGTCTTAAAGGATACGCACATACAATTGACAGCTGACCCCAGAATCCAAGATTTTATTGACATACATGTGGTAGACATCTCGTAAACTTATGGCATGCTGCTCAGTAGAGAATGGATCCAATCTTTGAGAGGATGGTTCTCTACAGACTTTACCCAACTTTGGTTTCCATGGAAAGGGCTCAATAACCAAATTAAGATTGATGCAGAGCCCAAGCTCAAATAAATGATAACTGAGTACAATGCCCTGAATGAAGTCTTATTCTCACAAGATGATTTGGGAGTGTATCTTTTTGACAGGGCATTTACATTCCATCTCAAGGAAGAAGAAGGTTCGAACAATAGCCTTGTCCAGGGGTTAGTAAGTACCCAGATCCCTGAGGAGATTCTCACAGAATTCATAAATGGCATGATGAGAAATATGAGGCATCTTGGCCAAGATGCTGACACAAACATACTGATGCTACCAGGGTATTATCATCTTCATCAAACAAACCATTCCGAGTTTGCATGCCAAGACTGCCAGGAGGCAGTAGCCCAAGTAATAAGTCAGATGCTCGGTGCATCTAGGGCTACAAGGGATGCAAAAATGCATTCAAGTGAGGATGGATCTCCCCTTAGTGAAGAACCTAAGGGTCCCATGGTTGAATGCTTTATATAAGCAGAGTGAAGTTCTTTTGATGACGGCTGCCTGCCTCCATGTCATGACATTTGGCATGATGCCAAGGCTAAGCAAAAGATGAAGTGGGTTCCACTTTCAAAAAGAGAATATCCAGATGAAGGGAAATTGGAAGTTTCAAATATAGAAGGCCTATCATTTCCTGCAGTTTCTATGGAAACCCAAATCAAGACACCCCTGCCAGAGGTGACTATAGAAACCCAAGTTAAAATATCTTTCAATAAGAATCACTCGGTCTGGAAACTCCGGTTCGATGGCTCCAAGTGTAAACAAGGAGTAGGGGCTATGATTGAATTAGTTAACCCTTGAGAGGGTTCATATAATGCTGCCTACCAACTGCAATTCTACTGCACCAATAATGTTGCCGAGTATGAGGCTCTAGTTCGGGGTCTCCTCCTGGCACATGAGAAGAAAGTGAAAGAAATAGTAGTAGAAGGTGACTCACAATTGATAGTCTAGTAGATCAAGAGCCAATATTCTTGCACTGAAAAATGATTGGTCTTGTACCACAACCGCATCTGGGACCTAATCGAAGATTTTGAAGCTTTTAACATTTAGAGCGTCCCAAGAAGAAACAATACTATAGCTGACGCTTTAGCAATATCTACAAGCTCTTTACAACTGCTAGAGAAATCCAAATTGAAGAAATTCTCCATGGAACTAGTGGCTATACCAGCTGTCCCTGAGAAAATAAAACATTTCTAGGTATTTCAAGATGATCAAAAAATATTGGAGTTTATCATGAACGCTGGGATCTTTGATAAGCAGAGCATTGATGAAGAAGCAGATGAAATAGAGGAGTTAGATGACTTAGGGATTTTGAACTTGAAAACCAACTCCATTCCGAAAGGTATGGTAGCTCTAGAGAGGATTTTTGATAAGGATGAACATGCTCAAGAAAGAGGGAAAACACTAGTAGTGGGCAGAGATGATTGTGAGCTCTACAACTTGGGTACGCAACTCAAACCCATGGAGGTCTACATAGGCAAAGTTGGCACACCATAAGAAAAGAAATAGATGGTAGAGTTACTCACTAAATACAAAGACATCATAGCATGGTGCTATGAATATTTGAAAACCTATGATCCTAGAGTTATCATTCACAACATTCCTTTGAATCCAGATGCCAAACCTTTCTGCCAGAGACAAAGACTGGTAAACCCTGTGATCAAGCTAGTAATCCAAAAGGAGGTGCAAAAGTTTCTCAATGCCAGGATAATTTTTCCCATTCGGCATTCAACTTGGGTGGCCAATCTTATCCCTATGAGGAAGAAAAGCAGAGAGGTTCAACTTTGTGTGGACTTCAGAAACTTGAATAGGTCCTCTCAAAAGGACAATTACCTATTGCCATCCCTTAACGAAGTGCTGTAGGTAGTCAATGGTTCTCAAATGATGTCTTTTCTATATGGCTACTCAGGGTACAATCAAGTCATGGTAAAGGAAGAGGATTGCCTAAAGATAACCTTCACAACTAAGTGGGGAACATTTTCTTATCGCCGTATGCCGTTTGGGCTAATCAACTCGGGAGCCACTTTCCAATGGGCTCTGGACAAGGCATTCAAGGGTTTGGTCAACAAATGAATTTTTATCTATATGGATGATCTCACTATTTTATCCAAGAACCGTGCAGACCACATTGAAGATTTACAAAAGGTCTTGAAGAGGTGTTGACATTATGGGATTTCTTTAAATCCTATGAAGTGTGTCTTTGGGGTGACTCAAGGAAAGCTTCTCGGGCACATCATATCTGAGACAGGCATCTTAATTGACCCTAAGAGGGTCGAAGCTATCCTCAAATTGGTTCCACCAAATAGTAGAAAGGATTTGAAGTCCTTCTTTAGGAAAATCAACTTCGTCAGGAAGTTCATCAGTGGGTTTGCAGAAATAGTGCATCCATTAAATGATATGTTGAAGAAAGATGCTAAAATTGAATGGAGCACTCAGGCTAAAGAGGATTTCAAAGAAATCAAGACATCTATCACCACTGCCCTAGTCCTGGTCAGCCCTGATTATCTCCTGCCATTCAAGGTTTACTCCTTTGCTTTAGAACATTCGTGTGTAGGAATCCTCACACAAAAGAAAGAAGGAGAAGATGAATGACTGATAGCTTTCATGAGATGTCCCCTAAAAAATGCAGAGCTCAAATATCCAAATCTGGATAAACAATCTTTTGCCTTGGTTAAGGCTGTTAAGAAATTCAAACACTATATCCTTTAGAGCAAAGTCATTGCTATTGTTTTAGATCCGGCAGTCAAGTCTCTGTTGATGCAAAATGAACTAGGAGAGTGAAGGGGAAAATGGATGGCAATATTATAGGAATTTAACATTGAGATCCAACCAATGAAATTTGTGAGAGGTCAAGGCCTTAACAAGATGATGGCCAAAATAGAACAAGGTTTGGTGTGCTAGGTGTACACCAACGAAGGAGTAGTCACTGACATATGGTATCAAGACATAGTTTACTACTTGCTACAAAATTGTTGCCTAGATGGATTGAATGGTTCCCAATGGAGAGAACTTAAGAATAAGAGTAGTTCATACATGTTGAAAAATGGGAAGCTCTACAAACACAATTATGATGGACTATACCTACGATGTTTAGATCAAACAGAAGCTGGACAGGTTCTCATAGAATTTCATGATAAGTATGGTACTAGGCATGGATCAGCATAAGCTATAGCTCATCAGATATTGAGATCCAGCTATTACTGGCCAACTTTGTTCAAAGATACTCACGAGCATGTGCACTTTTGCCATGTTTTCCAAACTAGTGCCATTCAAGAGAAACATCCTGCGATGCCCCTACAACCAGTACACAAAATGCATCCATTTTCCCAATGGGGGCTAGACTTTGTGGGAATGATCAATCCTCCATCCTCTGTAGGAAACTGATACATCTTGACTGCAACTGATTATTGCACGCACTGGACAGAGGCACAGGTTATGAAAAATTGTACCACTGAGGTGATCACAAAATTCCTAGAAGAGTTCATCATCACAAGGTTTGGCATGCCTTTTTTCTTGGTATGTGATAATGCCCCCTACTTTTCATCTTCAAGTCTCATTCAACAGGCCTTTGAAAACTAGGCAATTCTAAAATTCTCATCCAATTACTACCTGCAAGGGAACATAGTTGCTGAGTCAACCAATAAGAACTTAACAATGGTAATCAAGCGTCTCTTAGATGAAAATTTGAGAGACTGGCACACTCAGTTGAAATATGATCTATGGATAGATCAAGTGAGAATTAAGAATGCTTTGGGGACATCTCCCTACCAGCTGGTCTATGGTTTGCAACCCATCTTTTTGATGAACCTAAAAATCCCTATTCTAAGATTCATGGATCAATACGTCAAGGGTGAGGGCCGGGTGTAGATTCATCTGATGAACTTACTAGACCTTGAAGAAAAAAGAATTATGGCTCTAGAACATGTGGCCAAACACTAAGCTATTGTCAAATGATGGTTTGAAAAAAGAGAAACCATAAAAGCCTTTTGAATTTCTGATCTGGTCCTAATGTGGGACAAAGCAAAAGAGAAACTAGGCAGCCACACCAAATTCCAACATTTGTGGATAGGCCCATTCCAGATCGCAGAGACCCTAGGAGAGAATACCTTTCAGATTAGTTCTCTTGATGAAGAATTGGTCCTTTTTTAGTCAATGGCTAGTTTTTGAAGCACTACTTTGGGTCTTAATTGGCCCCTTGTATATTACTATATATTCTTGTACTTTAGCATCTTTTCTTCATTTTCTTTCAGTCTTGTCGTTCGTGTTTTTTTTTCTTTGGGTCTCTGTTTGTAGGGGGTAAGTGCTTTCGAGTTTTGAGTGGTTTGTTCCAAGTAGTCTGGGAAATAGATAAAGGTTTTCCATTAACATGATATTTGAGGTAGTTCTATCTTGCAGTAAGCTAAAAATAGTGGTCGGAAGTAAGGCATTTTCTTTCAGACTTCTTGAAGGGATTTCATCAAAACCAACCATCCTCAACACTAATGCACATCTAAAAGAGATCCCGAGTCACGTGGCTCCCACGGTGGGAGGCTAGTCAGTGCTAGGAAATGCCCATGGTCATGAGAGAGGCCTGGAAGTCAGAACCCTTTCCTAACTAGCACACAAACTAAAAGAAAAGGGCAAGAAAATAAAAGGAGGAACACATAAAGATGAGATAAATGGAAAAATGCTCAAAGCTAGGGTAGCACAATCTAAGCGCTGCCTTGGTTTCAAAAAAAAAAAAGAGAGAGAAAAAAGACAATAGAGAAAAGGAACAATATCTAACAAAACCGCAAGGAATACCAAAGTAGCGGATGAATGAAATCAAAGGAAAATTTATTCAAAATGCAATGGTTCAAAGCGCCAATTTTGAAGCTGATGCAAATCGAGTCTAAGAGCCCTCCAAAGGAAGTTTAAAATTTCCATTAAAATCTCATCTGCAGTTGGGAAAGGGTGACTTTAGTAGCCTCTACCAGGGCTATAAATGCCTACCTCATAGTAGAGCAAGGTTAAACTAACTTACAACTGACCTCAGATTTGTGGGCAGTGAACTGGCAATGACTGGACGATGATCAGTGAGAGTTTTCGGTGAAGGATTTCTCAAGAAATTTGAAATACACATGCTCACACACTGGATGCAGATGTTATGATGTTCTTCATCTTGATAATGATGAGAAAATTTCTCGATCTAAAGATCTTGTGCTTGGCTTACTATAGGATGGGATTGTTTCGAGGTAGAATGGCTTTGGGAAACTTGTTTTGTTTCCCTTTCTTTTGTCAGAGCTATTTGTTGTGGTCACACAACCGAGCACCTCTTTTTTTTGGCCTTTTGGCCTTAGGGACCCCCCTTTTTTGCTTTCTGCTTGTTTTGCTTCTTGTCCTTTGTTTTTATTTTTAGCTTTGTTGTCTATTTTTTTGGCCTTGTCGCATTTTCACACTTTCGGATGTCCAAAAGTGTGAAAGGCAGGAGGCGAAGGTTTAGAGAAAACTCAATTTTCAGCCTTCTCAGACCTGGCACCTTTTCAGACTTGTCAGAGGTCTGACTCTTGCAGGGGAGTCAACTTTTTTGGAGCTTTCGACCATTTGGAGGTCCGACACCCTCAAAAAAGATGAAAGGACGATTCTTGGGGTGCTTATGTCAGCCGCCGGGATGACCTATATAAGGCACAAGCGAGTTTTTTTTCTTGTCACTTTTGTGCTTGCTCTTTCACCTCTAGGCCCTTTTGCTCGCTGCTTGCTACCTTTTCATCATCTTGGTCTCCTATCTTTGGTGTTAACTAGTCGTCTTTATGTTTGTCATTTTTTTAAGGTTGGTGGTCTTCCCCCCATCTTCTTTTGGTTTGTTCATTTTGGGTCTTAGGTTAGGGTTCTTGTTCTTTCGGCCTTTGCGACTTGTTGTAGCTTGGGGTTCATGTCTGTTGGGCCTTTTTGGCCCTACCTTTAGATCTAGGTTGTTTTGGGGTTGACTTTTTCAGCCTCAGGGATTGCCAAGGTAGTCACCTTGCATCCCCTTGGCAAGTTTGTGGTCAAACTCATTGTCAAACTTGTTTTCGAGTTCGACTGTGAAACCCTAGTTTCAGACCTTCGGGGTCTGAAACTTTCTATTTCATAGAGATTTTTCCAAGTGCTAGGAGTCTTTCGACATTTCGGTGTTATCGCACACTGAAACATCTAAGCTTCTAAAATGCTAAAATAGGAGGACACCTTTCGCCTTAACTTTGCCAAGTCCAAATTTTTGGCCTTTTTGACCTTTCTCATGCCGAAGATCTTGTCATCTCTGGCTCACCAAAGCTTAACTACTAGTGCTCTTGTCTGTATTTCAGAGGTGTCAGCCTGCAAAGGTTTCACACCTCTAATTTTCTGAAAGAGCCGAAAGGAGGGTTTTTAAAAGCAAATCTAGCAAGCCTCTTTTTGGCCCTTTCAACCTTTTTGGCCTTTTGGAGGTCTTGTACCCCCGAAAGTTTGAAAGGTTGAAAATGTCTTTTATGGACCCTTTTGAGCTCATTTCTAAAAATGTTTTTTTGGTTTTCTGAGTCTTCTTTCTATCATGTTGCTGATCCATTGTTTTTTCTTTTTGCAGATATGGATGAGAAAGTAATAGCATCACCAGAAATGAATTTCAATTCAAAGGGTACTATCCACCTTCTAAGGTGACCAACTTGCACACATGCATAACAGACACAGACATTAGAAATGTAAGCTAGAATGACTACCTAAAAAAGTATGCCCAACTGGTAGGATGATTAGAAAATTGCACTTCATTAGTACACTACTCTCTGGTGAATGCAGCGGCTCACCCAGTCTCCATTCAATCAATGGACTTGATCAACACACTGGCCAACAACTGTGCTTGATGAGTGCATGGTGAAAAATAGCGTTGGAGAGGTACTTCTGGACCTCAGGCTGAACAACATCAAAGATGTCTTCCATTTTCCCAAAGGGGTGGATAAATTCTTTAACTTCCATATCAACAAAGGAATGGAGCTTTATAACAAAGACGTGCAAAGGGCCCATAACATTGTGAGCACTGAGTATCTAATGTAGTCCTTGCCCAAGGGTAAACTGGATATGATTGATATGAGGAGAGGATATATGCAAGAAGACATCCAAGTGGCAATAACAATGATTAGCAAAGTGTACGGGCTGCCAAAGTCTTCCCAATTGGAGCCATGGATGATCTTTCTGATCTAGAAGATAAGGGAGAGGTAAGCCAGGTTTGATTGGGCCGCCATCCTAAGTGATAATCTTGATGAAAAACTGGTTCAGGTAAAGACAGACCCTCATTTCTACATGAAATCTTATATCATGTATCTGCTAGCCGTAAGGGCAGTCTATCCAGGATTAATCAAAGTCAGGGTAATGGGAGAACAAAACACATGGCCATTTATATTGTATCCTTAATTAGTGAAGAAGGAATTTTACACACACAACAGCTTGGACTTCAGAATAGTCAATGATGCCTTCATATTTGCCATCATACGCTCCATTGAGGGAGACTATGCAAAGAGGTTATCCGCTAAAGCAAAAACAAAAGTAGAGGCCCTTGGGGCATTCTATATTCAGTTCTGAACTTTCACTTACATTTGGGTGGCAGGAAGCACCTTGGCACTAAATAAGTTGCCAAGATACCCTTTTGAGAGGGTAGTTCTCCTAGAAATAGCAAGGTAGTTATCTGATGCCCATGAACACATTAAGCATAAGAAGAAGCATTGTTGGGATTTTCCCATTTCTATCGGCCCCCACTGCGTGCTAGACATGAAGGTCTACAAGTCTCTAACCTAGGAATGGGATGAGTTCCTGCTAACAACCTACAATTTACTGAGGCCTCATTTTGATCCCATTGGTACTTACAACCACATAATGGGGAGACATTACATTCATGAACCACATATTGAGGACCATTGGGAAAATTTTGTGGATGACTATGAAGTAAGAGTCTGTGATTATTTCCGGATGAGTCTAGAGTTGGCACAAGGTGCTCTTTCATTAAGGATTCCAAAAAAGGTGGTGGATGCTGACTTTGATAATATTTTTGACTCTATATATAACATAGATAAGGTGTACACAAGGGCTATCCTAAATGGGGAAGGAGATAAAGATGAAAATGATGATATGGAGTTCAGAGCCTGGCACGTGGTTAGAATGACCAAAGCATGGATCACCCATCCATACCAGATGAAACCAGTACCAATGAAACAGTTACTAGAGAAATCTCCAAAAGAGAAGAGGAGGTAGGGTGAAAAGGTTCTAAAGCCACAATTCAAAAAGGCTGCTCCTCTCAAACCAGAGATGGTGTATAGACACGAGCACCTAACTACTTATGGCTCGACTACTCACTCTAAGAAGGTCAAGACCAGAATGAAAGGGAGCATCATGCTGCCAGATATGCCTTCATCCAAAACCCATGATTCTCTAATCACGACCAAGAAAAAAAAGTTCAAAATCATAGGACCTAAGCTGACCAGAGTAATCAAGGGCCATGTCTACAAGAGAAAGAAAGGCTCAATGCCCACACAAATGGACACCCTATTGGAGGAAGATGAGGCTGAACTAGATGAGGTACCTCTTAGTAAGAGAACCTAGTCCACAGGATTCATGAAGAGAAGGAGAGTGATAGAAGCACTAGTACATTTGAGACCTTTTTTCGATGGTGGAGCGTCTAAATTTAGACAATAAACTATCACTTAAGCGACACCACCCGACGTCACAATTTTGTAGTCAGAAAAATTGATGGGTTTATTAGGCATTGTTATTATGACAACCTTGGCTATCACTAAAAGAGGGTGCCAACACAACTATCCTACCGTAAAACTTATTTGCGGCCATCACAATTGGGACACCTACCTATCACAATAGATAACAAATGACGATGACCCGTCAGAAGCTTCTGATGGGTAGCCATCATTCGTAACATGTTCACCGATGGAAATGCTTTTAATGCAACAAATATCCATCAGACATTTAAAATGCATATCCTTCAGTTGTGGTTTGTAATGATGACTATGTTGTACGTGTGATAAACATGCGTTGGATAGTTATGACAGTTATCCATCGTTTATGGTTGTTTTCTAATAGTGATGCTTTTAATGCGATAGATGGATGTCAAATGTTTGTGACGGGAAACCGTCATCATTTTTTTAAAGCTGTCGTAGTTACAATGATAATGAGTTTAAAAAATATATATATATATTTGTCGATTGAGTTGGTATCGATTTAGAATGGTGTTCTTGCAGATCTAGTTCCTGCTCATGATTTGGTTAAGGATCATTTAGAGCTAAGTTTGTAGTAGATTTAGTAGCGGCTCATGAATTATTGAGTCGAGTCTAGAGACTTGGATTTGGAATGGATCCTACCGAATCAAGACTTGTGACAGTGACTGCTCCAGCAAAATTTGGAGATAACTTTGTAGTAGATTCGGTAGCAGCTTGTGGATTATTGAGTCGAGTCTAGAGACTTGGATTTGGAATGGATCCTACCAAATCAAGACTTGTGATAGCGACTGCTCCAGCACAAGAAGCTAGTACAGCGATCAGAGATGCATTCTTCCTGATGTGTTCATGGGATATATGCGGACCTGATTGCATTCAAATTTGATTTGAGCAACTTCTTGACTTCTTTGGTCTGAATTTGATGTGCAGGTTCGTGGGCAGTTGATATATATTTGTCATATGTGGATTGAGATCTTAAATTATTGAGCTTCTCTTTGTTTTGAGAATAGTTTAACATTCTCTACTTAACAGGGCCAACCATGTGAAGGTGGAAGCTCATATGACCCCTCCTAGGAGCCTCTTATGACCCTTTACGACATTTTAAGATCTCTAAGACGTATTCTTAGGGATCGTAAATGGTCGTAAAGGGTCATAAGGGGTCCTGAGACACAACAACTGAGAAACATAAATGTAGGCATCATGGTCACAATTTTTTGGAAAGACAACATAATTGAGTGGTATACCCAGATGATGCAACACAAATACTCCTTCAGTTCCATGTCTACATTGTGTAAACAAAAGCCAAAGATGAAGAATAAATTTAGAGAGTGTAGGAGGAGAGTGATAATGACCAAAATAATATAGGGACTTATATTAATTTGGTCGTTCTCGCTCTCCTCCGCTCTCTAAATTTATTTTTTATCTATGGATTTTGTTTACCGCAATGTAAACTTGGAGCCAGAGGAGTGATATATAGTTGTGTTGCATCGTCTGGGTATACCATTCAATTATGTTGTGTCTCCAAAAAATTGTGATTATGATGCCTACATTTATGTTTGTCAGTTGTTGTGATATCTACATTTATGTTTCTCATTTGTTGTGTTTATGTGCATGTTCTTTATGTGTATCTAATAGAAATTCTAAAAAAAAATTCAGTGTCTACAATAGCCCTCTATTAACCACATTTACGCATATGGTCCCAACAAAGTAGTGCATAAACTACACAAAGAAGGCATCACAAAAATATGATTTCTGCTTTCGCCATTGAAGCAATCTTGGTGGCACTAGTTGCCTCTCGAGCCTTGCACAAGTTGTACTCATTTTCTACATCAGGTATAGATGTAGATGGGGTAGATGTAAATGTGGTTTGATCGACCCACTGAAAGTATTGACATCCAATATTTCCCTGACAATACCAAATGTACATCATTTCTTCATAAAATGATTAGTTGTCATATTATTTTTAAACATAAAATATAATTATGTATCCAGACCTTTTTCCTATTTGGGCAAACCCAAAATTGACGCCCAAGATTACTTGTTGTGCGTGATGTCTTCAACATGCATGGGCCAACACCACATTGACACATAGGCACATTGACTGAAGTCATCGACACTATTTCGACAAATATTGCATTGTCATTATTTTGTTCATTCATACTAATTATAATTACAATAAAAAGAAACATACTAATGTAGACTTGCACATTTTTTGGCTAAGTCAAAGTCTTTGGTTTAAATCACTAGACATTCAAAACAAAATGACAAACCAAAGACAACCATGCAATTGTAAAGAAAGGTAATTTGCTTAATCACGTTACTAATTTTTGCATGTCTAAATACTAGTGTCTTTCAAGTGATTTGATTCTTTTCATGGCCACTACAAATGAGAATAGTCTTAACTAGTGAGGTTGTTTAAGCATATAGAGATTAAATACACTCTTTTAGAATGAAATTTCTCTTAACAAAAGATCAAAGATATATAAGTAGGACATATAAAATAAGGTGAATAAGAGTAGTACATATAAAATAATCGTTAGAACATGCCAAACATCTATCATAATTGTACATTTTATTCATGTCATTGATATTCTTCTTCATCCATCTCATCATCAAGATCGTCATCATCAATGACATCATCACCACCACTATTGTCATCATCATCATCATCATCAGCATCAGCATCAGCATCATCATCATCATCATCATCATCATCATCATCATCATCATCATCATCATCATCATCATCAGTAGTAGCATCAGTAGCAACATCATCGTCATCAGTAGCAGCATCATCGTCATCTTCTTCTTCATATTCTTTTTCGACTAGCTCTCGATCGTGATCTGGTTCTACATCATCTTCCACTTCTTCATCTTCCTCGGTATCTTCTTCCATCACATTATACTTTATCGGTCTTCCTCTTGGATCATGTCTAATAAAAAATGACCAACTTGGTTTATGTGGAACCTCTGAGTAAAATACCTGCTCACATTTGCTTGAAAGAACATAGGGCTCTTCTCCAACTGGCTCAAACAACTTTGTATTAATCATTGGAAATCCATTGTCATGTTCAATAACAGTTCTATCAGGATCATTTTTATTGAGTCGTAGTCTATACCATTTCACAATGAAGAGAACTAATTCGAAGGAATTGAAGTCACAGTCAAGTATATCAACCAAAATACCATAGTATCAATTTTGCGACTCTTGAGGATGTAAGTCATTTCTAGATGAAATATTAGTCACCTGGAACACTGCACTTATCTCAGAATCACAAGTTCTCTTCATGTCATCCAACTTTTTGATGCGAAATTTATAACCATTGCAAAACATAGCCTTTGTTGGAATTAGGAGAGATAGGAACTGAGAGGGGAGGGGTGAATCAATGCCTTCAAAACCTCACTTGTAAACTTTTCAGATCTATAACTGTAAACAGTGATAACCGACCAAAATAACTTGAATCTAATTGCATGAATCAATCATCCATTTAACTTAAATAATTAAACAACATGACATTAATATGACAATCACATAACACAAGTATTTTGGTAACGCATAAACCCTTGTTAGAAGGTAAAAACTATGGTGGGGATGACACCCACAAATTCTTCACTACTATAGATAGAAAAGGTTTGCCTGTTAGGGCTACAAGTTTTGATCACTTCTGGTGATCTCACCCTATTAGGAGTGACATGTTAGATCGGCTAGATCTACCTAGTTATAGGATTTTAACAACACTAATGAAGTGTACACTCGATTAAGAGATTTACATAAGACTGTTAAGTCTACTCTGTTAAGAGATTTTATCCAAAACTCTATTACAATTGTCAGAAAGCAATAGACAATTATCTACTATTTGACAACTCAATTGTCTAATATAGATCTATAAGCTCTGATAAAATATCACCTTACTTGTGATAAATCTCTGCTCTGAATTTCTTGGTAGCCTTCTCTGATTCTACTCAATTTGAATTCCTCTGTACTCGGTCATGCTCTGTTAACTGATAGACTTGAAGTTAGGCAATTGCTTCAAGTGCTCCGTGATTCATATATCAGCTCACACCAAAAATGATGCGAACACACAAATATATAGTGTTCTATTTATGCCACTTTAACAAAATTAGGTTACATAATAGTTATAACCCTAAGATCTATGGTGTACAATAATAACCTAGATCAACTATTACAATAAGATATACATTACATTTAATCAATATTTATTACAATAAATGTTCCTCGATCTTGGTGAAACATTTTATGAATCGTTGTAACTGTTTGTATAGAAGTATGTGCTATTTCTGATTACTATGCCGTTTCCTGTGATCCTCGGTAAACACTGTATAAACTTCTCGATGTATACTGCGATGCTTGATGTTTATTGTCTGTCGGTGTTGGTGTCTATTGGTGCTCAGTAAACTATTTACTGCTTGGTATATAAGCTTTATCGACTACTCTATTTTGCTTCATGTTACCAATTAGCTCAATGTAAGTGACTGACCGATATCTTTACAAACCTTTGGTACTAATGACAACCTTGAATGCTCAATAGAGATTAACAATCTCCCCCTTTGGCATTAGTATCAAAATTTTGAATGTATATAGAAATTTTTTTTAACTTATATCTCCACCATATACATATACACATCAAAAATTTTCTAAGTACTAAGTACTCCCCCTCGGTGAATGCTCCAGGTAATATGTAGTATACATAGCTTCTATGTACAGATTTGGCATAACAACTTATACATTGTTTTCACCCTTTTTGATAGTAAAGCCAAATACAAAAAATTAAGTAGTATACTCACATCTTGTAAAAAATTTGCTGATGGGTTGTCTTCACTAATTCCAAGAGGTCAAGTCCCATTCCTCTTTCAAGTTGGTGAGAGTGATGTGCTCAAGATCGACTTGTGCATGCATGTCAAAGATGTTATCTAACACCAAAATTTTTGGTGTTGCAACTAGTAGCTCGGCTTTGCCAATATGTGCTTAAAAAATTTTCAGGTATGGAATGAGTTCGGTTTGCAACTCAGTAACCTAATCTGTTATGTTCTCTTCTTATTTCTTCAAATCTGCTATCAACCGCCGGAGTTCCTGAACTTGGTGAATGTGCTTTATGAAAGCATGAGGCTCAGTTATAGTTGCATTTGTACTCAACTATATTTCTAATTCCAATCCTTTGATCTTTTCACTGATTTCAACAGTGAAGGTGTCTGTAGTACAAAGCTTCAATAAATATTGACAAATTAACTGGGTGATGGTTTTTATCTCGGTGATTACCTCAGATAATTTGACCTTCTTCAATGCCATTTCTAGGCTGATTTTCTCAGCTAATTTATTTTGAATCCTTGATTCTGCCCTTTCTTCAATCTTTTTGTCTGCATCAATATCCGGGTCATTGATCTTCTTGGAAAGTGTAGAAAGTTGATCTATGATAGGCGTATCCTCATCAATATTCACCTTAGGTACTACCTATTGGAGGATATCCCGCACATCTTTTAATACTTCCTTGTGTTTGTGCTCTTGCTTCAACTTCTCTTATGTTGCCTTTCTTGTACATAATTCCCCATATTTACTCAAGTCTTTGGGACTTAGGGTCCTCAGGTCACACTCAGGGATAATGATCATTTCATCTAGGGTGATTGGCCCTTTTCCTTTCTTCTTCTTCTTCTTCTTCTCCGATGCCAGAGGTGATTTCTTCTCAATAATAGCAATAGTTTTATCTCCAAATTTCAGAGTATCCTTCCTAGTTAACACATGGTCTTCCTTCTTCTACTCCTCGGTAGTTGTAGTCTCGGTTGATATAGTAGGAGTCTTAGATGTGGTGTCAAGTAGGATCACCTCTATTGCCTTTATTTATTCTATTTCCTTTGCCTTGGTGGAAGGTGCCTCTGTATGTGTAGGCTCATCTATCTTTGCAGGTTGTTCAGGTTCTTGTATCTCAGCTGTGTCTTTGTTGTGCTCAAGATTTGAGCCTTTAGGTTGTACTTGTGAAATGATCTCAACTACTTTTGCAAGTACAAGAAGTTTACCTAGTAGTGATGTAAATAGACATTCAATGTCTAGTGCTTCATCTTTATTTGGTTCAATGTTTACATCTTCATCATCTTGGTCATCAAGATCACCATTTGTGATGTCCTCAACGAGTACATCATCATCAATTTTATTCTCCAGTTGAACTTCAACTTTATCTAGTGCATCCTATGAAATACTTATTTCTTCCTTGTCCTCAGTGATATCAATTGCCTCGGTAACTAATATACCAGTATTCTTTGATTTCTTTGTAGTTCCCTCATCAATGCAAATACCTTTGCCTTTGGAATTGTGTCTCTTCTTGGACAAGTTCAAGAATGCTTCTTGCTCAGCTTTTTCTTTGGCCTTCAAAATTGATGTCCACACAGAATCGGTTGTGGTATCCATATCTACTACATTTTCATCCATGATCATCAAGGCTCTATTCTTGATCATAAAGTTTGCTAGGTATTTGTTCAAGTATTCACTAACTTCTCCAAAGCTTAAATGTGAGGTTGCTTGAACTAGAGAGCATTCTCTCTTTCTCTTCTCGATGTCTAGTGCAATAGCCCATTTTTCAGTAATTTTGTCATCCAACTTTTTCGGTAATGCATAGGCAAATTCCATTGGAACTTTCTTGAATTTTATCATCATTTGGATGATAGCCTCTTCTATCTTGGTTTGATCTTCTTTTGACATCTTGTCAAATCTATCTAGTAAGGGATCAATGAGATCTCCATGTTCAATTATGTCTTCAATGATTTCATCTATTGTTTTTGTCTTGTTACTGACCACTTTGAATTGATTAACATCATCTTCTGTCTCAGTTTCCTCAAGATCTTTATTTCTTATGAATTTTCTCCTTTTCTTTGGTGCCTCAGCTACAACCTTGTTATTTCTCTTAATGTATTTCCTTGTCGATGTAGCTACTCTCCTTTTTGTTACTTTCTCTGCTTCTTCCTTATTGGTTGATGGTGCTGCAGTTGATGATCATGTCTTCATACCTTCATGTACAGGTGATTGCTTCTTTATAGGAATTTTAGGTGGAGGAATTGGTGTGGGATCTTTTTCTTTGTCAGACTTAGTCTCCTCACTATCATATGGTTTTTCAGCTAATTGTAATTGACCTTCTATTGCCTGTTCAACCGGTGTCTCTTCAGAAGTCTCAGACCCATCTCCATATTTAGCAGTGAGATTTTTCTTCATTTTATTTACCTTTCTAGTTATTTTACCGATCTTAATATTTGTTGAAATTCTAGATTTGGCCTCTTCATATACTCCAAACCTAGTGGCAATGGGATCTTTTGGTAGTGCAAGCAGTGCATTAATAGATTTCAGTGCGAAATCATGGTTTATTTCATATCCCATCGGTGCCAACCATTTTATCCTAGGCTCAACTGCTTTTATCAATGTATAATCTATGTTGACTACAAAACATATGTCATTCTCAAATTTCTGAACTCCCTCAGAATTTTGCTTCTTTTATGCATTTTAGACTGAAACTCTTTGAAGTATGCATTAAACTCTATATTCAATGTATCTCCTAACTTATTCATCATTTCACCAATCTATTTTGTTATCGGTATATCCAGTATCCAATTTACTTTACCGATGCCAGGTACATACTTTTGTAGATAGAAAAATATGCATGCAAGTAGAGATCTGAACTTACATGTGTTAGACTTCTTTTTCTTTATGGTCTTCATATTATCCTGAAGTTGATGAAACAATACCTTGGAAAGATCAACCTGGTGACCTTTTACCACAATTTTGTGCACCATGTCTACTATGCTACAGGGTACACTATTGAGTCTGCTTGATTGAAATAGTTTGTACCTGATCACATGTGTTGCAAATTTGACTGCTGGGTCTTTGATTGCCAAAATCTTCAGTGCCCGACCATCCCATTGTGCTCCAGTATATTCCTCAACATTCGGTCATGATGAGCTATGGAAGGCCTTAGCCTTGTCAGTTTTAGGGAGCCCAGTAACCCTACTGATCATTTTATTGTTGACCTCAATCATTTTATCCAGCCATAATTTGTCATCGTGATACCTGCTCATAATGATTTTGATCTAATCTGATTTAAATGATTGCAAAAAGTGTATAAAACATGATAACCCTGATTCCTCAATCTTCTTGTAATCTGATTTCATTTTTCCATCAGGGCCACAGAGTTGTTGATATACTGCAACAGTTTCAAAATCTCCAACTTCTATGATTTTGCAATGAATATATGATCTTACATCTTCTATCAATAAAACCCTTTCTGGTATGCTCAAAAAAGCACCCATTGTATCTATTTGTGCTACGACCTTGGGACGTGGCTTAAACTTAGGTTCATCAAAATTTTCCCTAACGATTAGATTAACTTCCTCCTCAACACTTTGTGATTTTCTTGCCGATGATGTGGATACCATATATCAATTCTAGGGTTTCGGTAAGCAGCAGGATAAAAAGTATTTGATGGCAAATGAACTTGGTATCATGAAGAGTGATGTCAGTTCAATCTAACATAGCCTTGAATCCTTCTGAAAATATTTTAGCTTGAACTCTACTCTTTAAATTCTCCGCTCTTTGAAATCGGAATGTAAAAATGAACTTTTTTCCCATGTATTTATAGACTTTTCAATATTCCCGCTCAAACTTTCCTACAATAAATGCTTGATCTAACTTTTGGTACGAAACAGATGTCAGCTCGGTGACAACTAAAGTTTTTCATCCACTCGATTAACATAGAATTTCTTCATCAATTGATACATGTGCTTGGTTAACCTTAGATAGTGATTACCGACGGGTAACCAACTCTCGGTCTCTCTTTTAGCAACTATATAACATTGTTAGCTCATGACAACTAAACCATAGTGCATCTTTATCCATGCTAATTTGGTATAAGAACATTATGCATAAGGAACTGTATGTAAAATGTGATCATTTGAAATGTCAGTCCCATACATACTTATTTCACCTTAAGTGGAGGTACCGATGTCACCCAATCTAGTGGATGAGGTTTCACCGATAGTGTTACTTGACTTTGCATTCTCATTAGATGCTTTCTTCCACATAGTGTTCCTTAACTTCATGATATCTGTGATACTATATCCACTCTCAAATATATGGTTTTCATCTGGTGCTCAGTCTTTGCAATTCTTTCTTAAATGACCGACCTTATGATAGTGCATACAAGCCATCCTAGTGCTTGTCCAGCTTCTTGATTGTCTAATCTGACTCTTTCTATAATAATTTTCTATAATGTGCCCATACTGACCACATACAGCATAGTTAGTCCATGTATTATAATCCAAAACATAAGAGTTACCTTGTCTCTTTGGTTGATATGTCCTACGTTGTGGTTTTTCCTTAGGTGTCCAGACTTGTTTCATTTTTGCCTTACATTCACATGCAGTGTGTCCATGCTTGATGCAGGTATAACATATTTTCTCCACAGTAGTATTGTTAGCAATATCATTCTGTTTAGCTCTACACTCATAAGCTAGATGTCCAAACTTTCCACAGTAATAACAATATCCACTGAACTTAGGAGTGATAGTTGTTTACATTGTGATTTGCTTCTACACACATTAGATCTATGTCCCAGTTTTCCACAGTGATAACATGCCAATACTTTAGGTTTCTGATTTTGATTGATGTTGACTTGTTTAGCTTGTTGTGATGATTCTCCTTTACCGGTGTAGCCTATACTGGCTTTACTTCCAAATTTTCTCTGATTAGTCAGAAAGTCATCAATCTTCTTAGAGATATCCTCAACAAGTTTCTTCATTTCATTTTGTTGTTGTTGATTTTTCACTTCATTTCTTAGCTTCTCATTCTCTTCTCTGAGTCTTGCAACATCTTCTAGTCTTCTTGACAGTTCTGCATTCACTCAGTTTACCTCTTGATTCACAGTAATCATTTGATTAGTTACTTGGAAATGTCGGTCAGTTATTCTTTGTATCTCACTCTCTTTAACTTGAAGTTGTTCAGTCATCTATCTTCGGTCATCAATAGCCAGATTTCATTCTTGCTCAGCTTGATTTTCTTTGTTCATTGTTTCTACCATTCTCACCATCTGAGATTCTTGATTGATTTGTAGTGCTTTCACTTGACCAGTTAAGTATTGATTATTTTCAGATAGATCAGTGATTATGCTTTCAGATCCATCGAAGATGCTTCCAGAACTAGATCCAATATGATCAAACATTTCATCAATAGGTTATTCATGGTAATCAATCTCATTCTATAGAATAGCTAGGTTCTTCCTTTCAACCAGTAATTTCTTCAGTCCTTCCTTGGCTTGCTTATACTATTCCACAAACATTTGCATTTGTATCTTCTGATTCTCAATAGTCTTGTCAAGCTTGTATCTCTCCATGACTTAGATCTTTACCCTTCAGTGGTTAAACTATTCAATAAGAGAATCATGCCCTGATACCAATTATTGGAATTAGGATCGATAGGAACTGAGAGGGGAGGGGTGAATTAGTGCCTTCAAAACTTCACTTGTAAACTTTTCAGATCTATAACTATAAACAGTGATAACCAACCAAAATAACTTGAATCTAATTCCATGAATCAATCATCCATTTAACTTAAATAAGTAAACAACATGACATTAATATGACAATCACATAACACAAGTATTTTGGTAACGCAGAAACCCTTTTTAGAAGGTAAAAACTACGATGGGGATGACACCCACAAATTCTTCACTACTATAGATAGAAAAGGTTTGCCTATTAGGGCTACAAGTTTTGATCACTTTTGGTGATCTCACCTTGTTAGGAGTGACATGTTAGATCGGTTAGATCTACCTAGTTATAGGATTTTAACAACACTAATGAAGTGTGCACTCGGTTAATAGATTTACATAAGACTGTTAAGTCTACTCTGTTAAAAGATTTTATCCAAAACTCTATTACAATTATCAGAAAGCAATAAGCAATTATCTGCTATTTGACTACTCAATTTTCTAATACAGATCTATAAGCTCTGATAAAATATCACCTTACTTGTGATGAATCTCTAGTTTGAATTGCTTGATAGCCTTCTCTGATTCTGCTCAATCTTAATTCCTTAGTACTTGGTTCTACTTTGTTAACTGATAGACTTGAAGTTAGGCAATTGCTTCAAGTGCTCCGTGATTCATATATTAGCTCACACCAAAAATGATGCAAACACACAAATATATAGTGTTCTATTTTTTTTCACTTTAACAAAATTAGGTTACACAATAGTTATTACCCTAAGATCTACGGTGTACAATAATAACCTAGATCAACTATTACAATAAGATATACATTACATTTAATGAGTATCTATTACAATAAATGTTCCTCGATCTTGGTGAAACATTTTATGAACCATTGTAACCATTTGCATAGAAGTATGTGCCATTTTTTATTATTATGCCATTTCTTGTGATCCTCGGTAAACACTATATAAACTACTTGGTGTATACTATGATGCTCAGTGTTTACTGTCTGTTGGTGTCAATGTCTGCTGGTGCTCGGTAAACTATCTGCTACTCGGTATATAAGCTTTACCGACTAGTCTGTTTTGCTTCATGTTACCGATTAGCTCAATCTAAGTGACCGATTGATATCTTTACAAAGCTTTGGTACTAATGAAAACCTTGAATGCTCAATAGAGATTAATAGCCTTGTGGTGTTTCACTTGCAATAATGTCAAACATGTATAAATTATTTCATCACGAGTTGAAAAACATACGATTGATTAATTAACAAATTTTTAAGTACCCGGTGATCTCTTAAACCATATGCTAAATCTATTTCTTTTTGTGTAACATTGGGATCTCCATTGCGATGAGCTTGTATAACCAATGAAGACACAGATTCCCATGTTAATCTATGACCATCATGTTGACATCATTCAATCCATGGCATCATCCAATCTTGATTGTTTGCAATAAACAAATGTATTGCATCCCACTCTTTAGCAACTGTACAAAAGTAAATAGATGACTTAAAATAGATTTATTTTGAAGATTAATAATTAATTTACTACAATAATATCTCATAATTTATTACCTTTCAGTTTCCTAAATCTATCGTTGCCCACCAAGTACTCCCCTTCAAATTTTTTAATTGAGTCGAGATCCCAAATGCAATCTATATGGGTCTTTGCTGCAAGATTAGGAAGATATTGAGTAACGTACACCCTCATCTCGTATACCATATATCCCTCAACCATAGAACCCTCGGGACTTGCTCTTTGTCATACCAAACCCTTCAAAAATTTCAAGTGTCTCTCAACCATCCACATTGACCTAGCATGTACATGTCCACACAATTCAATCTCCTCAACTTGGTATATGAGGTAGTGTTCTTGTGTATTGAAAAAAGCTGGAGGTAAACACTTTTGCATTTCACACATTAATCGACAAATTCTTTTCTTCCAATATTTTATATCTTCTTTATGGATTTCTTTAGATGACAACCACCTACAAGGGATTCAAGACATAAATATATAAATACGATAATTTACAATATATTACTTGTTTGATATATTGAACAAATATCACTGCTTACCTCATGTATTTTCCAAGATCATATATCACTTGTTTGATATTATTGTTGAAGTTCTCTAGGAGAGATAGGGGTAGCAAATACTACAACAATTGCCAACTGATCATTTCATACAATGAAAATTGAATACAATTACACAAATATATTGTAAATACAAAAGACTATGACTTACCCAAAATCATTTTTCTTTGATATGAGATTGCTTATATCCACAGCAAATCCTATAGGAAATCAAATTTTTTGGATCACTTCTTTTATGGCATTACTTTTTTTCTCTGTTAATAACCAAAGAAGAGCACTTGCATTAATCCGGTCTCCATTGCTATTTGATTCAATGATATTTTTCATTGCATGATTGGAATCATGAATGTCACTACAAATTTTGCCAAGTTTTTCTTTGTCACGCCTTCAGGCCAATATTTTCCACAATGTCTCTATTACATTCTTTCTAATATGCATAGTATCAAACAAATTCATAATTTGTAGATGCTCATAATAGGGTAGCCTACTAAATTCTCTGGGATAATATTTTAGTCCCTTTGGAAGCTGGTCGGTGATGCCTTCACGACCTTCAAGATCATCAATTGCATAATTAACCAATAAAACATAATCAAAATATATAATTTTCAAACATTGAACATTACGTGGAACGATATTACCTTGAATTCTATTATATTCCAACTGCCATAGGTGAGGTGTCATTCTTTGGGGCTTTGATGTAGTCTCTTCTTTCCCATTGAAAAGATGACTTTCTGTACTTTGATACTTCTGATTTCTAGGGAGGAACTTGTTAGGAATGAATGCTAAATATTTGGCAGCCATTCTGTAGCAGTTGTTGTTGCATTCATGACTATGATTGTCATTGATGTCAACACAGTGATTTACCGAAGACTTGCAGAGAAGCAGGCATAGTTTTGATTAGCGCACGTGGGTTATTGTAGTTGGAGCTATGTAATGTTGAGGTTATACTATTTGATATGTCATATGTCTATGGTTAAGAGTGTAGATAGTAATTCATTGATTCATGGAAGTTATGATCATTTTGGTAGAAGTAGTGTTCAGGCAGTGTTACTGAGTAGCAGTTTGTGGAAATCGGATGATATCTCCTAATTGGGATGGAATCTAGTTTTGCATAGTTTAAGGGAAGTTGGAGACACATTGATAGTGATGTGGATGACAACACAAACTTTGAGGTCACACGAGTGAAGATTTATTGTATTTGGAAGTTGATAGTTTTGTGTAATTTTGGTGTAGCGTGTGGAAACTTTTATTTTGTAATTTTATGCCGACTCATTTGTAATTATTTGAGTGTGGTATAAAGGAAGGAATGTATTTCCTTGTTTTATAGTTGTAGTATGATTTTGTGATGTGAAATTATGTAATGATGATATGGTAGTAGCGGTTGTGATGCTGTATGCATGAAGTGAAGAATAGAGCTAAGTATGAAAGCTAATATGTGAAGGAAGACATGAAAAGTATAGAGATCTAAAATTGAGATATGATGTAATAGTGAGTGTGCTTTGGTATAGTCAGAGAAGAGGTAACATATTATTCTATTGAGTAATGCAAAGATTATTTGGACAGTGTGTTCAGTGATCTTACCCTGAAGCTGTTTGGGCAGTGGGTCCTTCTATCTTCTATAACTCTTAACCGGGTTATAATCTTTTAACAGGGATTCATATGTACTGAATTTATTTCATAAGACTCCTAATAGAGTCCATCCTCTCACAAAGAATATTCATATTAGTGCATCTTTTGTGGGCATCATTCTCACCGGGGTTTACTCTTTGATCAAGAGGTTCCCTAGTCAACATATCTTGTGTCATTGTGTTATTGTGTATGAATATCTTTCTATGGTTGGTAATTATATTGCTTATATGGTTTAATGTTGTTGAAGATGATAAAATTTATAATTATCTGATAACTGATTCACCCCCCCCCCCCTCTCAGTTATCTTGGTGGACTTTACTTTCTAATAAAACTGCCTATACTCATCAAACACCTATTTTGTTAAACTTTTGGAATGACAGGATTTCATCTTTGGACCACACATTGGACATGAAAATTTTCTCTTTGTTTCAAGACCTAAAAGATAATGATAAAATTGGATTAAATATGTATATTTTTAAAATTTGAATTATCCCGTACAACTAGAATTCACCATAACATACCACAGAAATGTGTCAACCCTAGAGCATCATGAATTGTCCACACAAGCATTGCATGGAATTGAAATTCTCTTTGTCCAATTGGTCAGGAGATGTCATACATAATGAAACCATTCCATAACACCAACAACTCATCGATAAGAGGCGCAATATATACATTCATATCTTTCACTTGGTACTTACCTAGTTGAATTAACAACAACATCAGATAATTATTGTGGCTATTTCACTCCAAAACTTATAATTACATGTAGATAACTATAAAATAATAAGATACCTAGAACAATCATTTCCAACATAATGTGCTCCCTTTTTATTGACATCCATGGAGGAAGGTTATTTTTTATAACAAAAATAGGCCACATCAAGCAAACAGATCTCATATCTCCATGTAGATTGACACCATCTGCTGCCAGAGAAAGCTTGAGATTTTGAGGTTCCTCTTTAAAGTGTGGTCACTTTTCCTCTATGTCCATAAATGATGAACCATCCATAGGCATTCAAATAATGTCATCTTGACTCCTATCATGTGCATGGTAATCCATAAATTGTGCCAAGCTATTGCACTTGAATAATCATTTCAGACATGGAATAATGGGGATGTGACGAAGAACCTTGCGAGGCACCTTTTTTGTCACTTGATCATCTTGATATTTGCTCGTATGACATTTAGGGAATTCTATTGCATTTTTGTGTTCTTTATAATAAATAATATGATCTTCAGGACAAGCATCTATTGTTTGATACTCCATTCCAATATGTTTCATAGTGGCACATAATTCTCGGTACGAGTGAGGGATAACATTTGATGGTGGTAATAGAAAGTCACCTATCAGTCTACAAAAAATAATATAATTCATTACTATAAATAATCTTAATGGTACATGTTTCACCTTTTATAGACTATAATGACATATATGACAAACCTTAGCATACGTGACATTGCTATGTTGGATAAACCATTCATAACCTTCAAATTCGCCAACAATAATACAACAGAGAGAAGAGTAGATTGGGAACCTTCGTAAAGGACCATGCCCACCTTCTCAAGTAGAGGTATATCATGAACGTTGTCAATGTTATCCTCATCATCAGCAACAATAGTAGCACCAACAACACCAGTATGAAATATGTCAACGATCAATGCATTCATACCATCATCTTCAAATATGTTTTTTGGCACATGATTGTCATCTTCCATGGGATCATGATCTTCAACTTCAATACTCACACCTCCATGTTCCTCTATATTCACACTGGGGAGATCAACTTATATAAAAATGATGATAATCAAACCTCCTTCCATGGTTCATATGTATATTAATTGTGAAAACAATATAATAAACAACTTACCACAGGATTATAATCAAACCCCCCTTCCATGTGACCATTCTCCCTACAATGTCTCTTTTCTATTTTGATTTTGATTCTTCTTGTCTTTAAGCCATTACAACTCTTGCATGGAAAATAACATTTGTCATCGGCTTCTCTTTGAAAGTTAGACAACAATCTAGCGATTGTGTCCCTATTTTGATCGAATTCCCTTGTATTATTTGACATGATCCTTAATGTGTACATCTGCAAAAAAAATTGGAGATGCCTCCTTTCATTAGATTCATGTCACCTTCTCATAGCTTCTCATTTTCTGATAGATTTTGCCAAAAGCTTTGTAGGAAACCAAATAAGGGGTATTCTTGAGTTCAAACATATTGAGCTGCTACAACTGAATTATAAATCATGAATTCACTATAAAATTAAAACTGAATAGGGAGATAAGTAAGACATTTAATGCATTATTACTTCATCATGATGATAAAAATTTCATTGGCTCAGAGCACATAGTGGTGCATGGGCACCTAGAGCACATAAGGAGTTCACAAAACCTATGGAGATCAAAAAGACATCAGTGAACATGAAGATATCCAATGACATCAATTGGAGCATTTTGGAGCCTATAATGACCTATAAGGTTAATACCTGTAATAAATTGGCAATAAGCCCTTAAAGGCCTAATAAGCCTTAGGACCAATTTAGGAGTCTAGGATGAGTTTTTGAGTTGCAAGCTTATAATAGTTTAGATTTGGTTTTAATAAGGTTTAATAAGTTTATTTAGATCATATCCCAAGGTCTTAGGATTCAAAAATCTTAAGAAATGCTTCATTTGCAATGTTGTTAATTCAAATTTTTGAATAACAACAGTCACTTGTACAAGGAGGGAAAATGGGTTTTTTTATGTTTAATTAATCTTAATATAATTTTCCAACCACCAAAGTTGGTTGAGTAGACTTAGAGGAAGTTATAAATTAGAGGATCAAGCCATTATACGACAGTCAATTCATTAGATGCCATTAAAGAACAACATTAGATACATTAGATGCCATTAAACAACAACATTAGAAACATTAGATGCATAGGACATCATTAGATGCCATTAAACAATAGTCAATTCAGACATTATAGATAAAGCGAAGTCCTCCATAGAAGGGCATCAACTTCGAATCTCAGTCTTAATTATAGTATACACAGAAGTGAATTCTGGAGCAAAATTCTGTAGAAAATCTTAAGGCAAATCTCAGACTACTTCAAGACTAATTCATTCACAAAGGAGGGACTAATCTGAAGATCAATTCTGAGAACTTTAGAAGCTGTTTATTCCTAGGTAGAATCTGGAAAATATAAACAAATAAAAGTCTGATTTTCTTGCAAATTTGAAAGGATTTTTGGTATGATTCAAAGTTGTTAATGTTTGGAATGTTTTCTACAATGTTTCGATCCTTATATTTCATGACTTTGAAGTCATTCATGCTTTGAGAATTCTATTCTAGTCGCTTTTATTCCATTTTGGGACTGTATAGTCATTGAAAATCTGAATTAGGACTATTTTCTTGAGTTTCTTTCATTATTAATGTCATTCTATGAATGTAGATTAATGGTTCTCATAGAATGGCATCCAATTAACATGTATTATAATCCTCTAACTTTGGAAATGAAAGTTTGATTGACTATTGTGGTGATCACCAGAGGGAATACTAAGAAACTAAGTGAATTTAGAGGATAGGCTGAAGGATAGAGAGTTCTGGCCAAATAAGGGCAATATTTTATGATTGAAAGTGTATAGAAATGTTAAGTACAAGGTGAATCAACCATTATTTGTTACAGAAAACCTTGGGAAATGTGACATTGAGGAAGCCCTAGATTTAAGGGTTTTGAGGGCACAAATTGGGGCTTTTGTATCTAGAAACCTCTTGGAGTCAAATTGACTTCATATTCCTTTGATTTGAACCTATTCATGACACTGTGTAAAGAATTGGAGCCTGGGAGTTTGACTAGTTAGTACTTCCTTTGTAAATTCATGAGTTTTAGGCCTTAAAAATCTGAGAAACAGTGTAAACAGTCATATACGTTCCAAAGAAACCTACCCTATCTTTTTGACATGTTAAGGTACTCCATAAAGGGTACTCAAATATCTAATTGCATCAATATAACAAACAAAGCACCGACCAATCAAATAGGGACATGAGGTGCTCAAACACTGAGCTCATAAAACAATATATTTAGTCTTAATAAAATTTTATAAAGCAACATATATTGTGTGAAGTGTTTGATCTATCTTTATTTGTTTTGTTATTGATATTCACTATGTGGTACTCCCTTTTTATGATCATTTCATGAGGAAATGTCTTGATGGCTTGCGGGCTGCAAGCTAGGGCATCATGCATTATTTATGAGCTCACTGTTTGAGCACTGACCAATTAAATAGGGACATGAGGTGCTCAAATAGTGAGCTCATAAACAATGCATGATGCCCTAGTTGTAGGTAGTTATCTCTTCTATAATGATGGAGGAGTGAAAGGTAATGATCAATGAGGTTGCTTCTATTAGATCATACATTAATACACTTATTGTTTTGAATTTGAGCTCGGGCATCATGCAATGTTATTGCTGTCATTGCATGCTTGCTGCTATTGTGCACCATATATTATTTTATACACTATTTATTTCATTGAGATTGTGAGCTATTGTAGTTGACTATGAGCTATCAAAAACATATATTGTGTGAAGTGTTTGATCTCTCTATTTATTTGTTTTGTTGTTGATATTCACTATGTGGTACTCCCCGTTTATGATCAAATAGACAAAGCTCAAATGTCTACCTCAAGTGCCAGTGCCCTCTTCCCACATGGTTCCGGCCTTTTCGGGCACACAAAACTTGAATGCCCTCTTCATGCCATGCAAAAGTGCAGTGCCATCTTCACGGCAGCTCTTCGAATTCACAAATTAAAAATGACACTTTCTTTTTCTTTTTTTTTGTTTATAACCAAATGGGTGTCGCAATTTATGAGCTCACTGTTTGAGCACCAGCCAATCAAATAGGGACATGAGGTGCTCAAACAGTGAGCTCATAAACAATGCATGATGCCCTAGTTGTAGGTAGTTATCTCTTTTATAATGATGGAGGAGTGAAAGGTAATGATCAATGAGGTTGTTGCTATTAGATCATACATTAATACAATTATTGTTTTGGATTTGAGCTCGGGCATCATGGAATGTTATTGTTGTCATTGCATGCTTGCTGCTATTGTGCACCATATATTGTTTTATACACTATTTATTTCATTGAGACTGTGAGCTATTGTAGTTGACTGTGAGCTATAAGCAACATATATTGTGTGAAGTGTTTGATCTCTCTATTTATTTGCTTTGTTGTTGATATTCACTATGTGGTACTCCCTGTTTATGATCAAATAGACAAAGCTCGAATGCCTACCTCAAGTGCCAGTTCCCTCTTCCCACATGGTGCCGGCCTCTTCGGGCATGCCTAACTTGAATGCCCTCTTCACGCGATGCAAAAGTGCAGTGCCATCTTCGTGGCAGCTCTTCAAATTCACAAATTAAAAATGACAAGTTTTTTAAAAAATTTTATAACCAAATGGGTGTCACAATTTATGAGCTCACTGTTTGAGCACTGGCCAATCAAATAGGGACATGAGGTGCTCAAGTAGTGAACTCATAAACAATGCATGATTCCCTAGTTGTAGGTAGTTATCTCTTCTATAATGATGGAGTAAAAGGTAATGATCAATGAGGTTGCTGCTATTAGATCATACATTAATACACTTACTGTTTTGAATTTGAGCTCGGGCATCATGCAATGTTATTGCTATCATTGCATGCTTGCTACTATTGTGCACCATATATTGTTTTATACACTGTTTATTTCATTGAGATTGTGAGCTATTGTAGTTGACTGTGAGCTATAAGAAACATATATTGTGTGAAGTGTTTGATCTCTCTATTTATTTATTTTGTTGTTGATATTCACTATGTGGTACTCCCCGTTTATGATCAAATAAACAAAGCTCGAATGCCTACCTCAAGTGCCAGTGCCCTCTTCCCACATGGTGCTAGCCTCTTTGGGCATGCAAAACTTGAATGCCCTCTTTGCACCATGCAAAAGTGCAGTGTCATCTTCATGGGAGCTCTTCGAATTCACAAATTAAAAATGACACTTTTTTTTTTTTTTTTTTGTTTATAACCAAATGGGTGTCACAATTTACGAGCTCACTGTTTGAGCACTAGCCAATCAAATAGGGACATGAGGTGCTCAAATAGTGAGCTCATAAACAATGCATGATTCCCTAGTTGTAGGTAGTTATCTCTTCTATAATGATGGAGGAGTGAAAGGTAATGATCAATGAGGTTGCTGCTATTAGATCATACATTAATACACTTACTTCTTTGAATTTGAGCTCGGGCATCATGCAATGTTATTGCTGCCATTGCATGCTTGCTATTGTTGTGCACCATATATTGTTTTATACACATAGAACAATAGATTTGGGGACTTAGACTTATGTTCAATCCTTAGTAATGGTTTGGGGAACTAATTACTAGATGAGTGACTATAGTACTCTAGTTTGTATTATTAGATGATCTTGTTTAATTTGTGTTTATTTCATGCAACGATACATGTAAAGGAAAATAAATTTTTTCATCTAAAGATTACATGTATATATATAAAAAATAACTTGTATATACTATACAAGGAAATTTTTTTTAGAAGAAAATGCAAGAGTATAGGCATACATAAGAGGATGAACATAAATAATAAGGGTGCCAGACATTGCTTGAAGTGATGAATTTTTGACCCGGGTATGAATCTAGTGTGCCCCTATGTGATCCAGAACTTGAAAAGAAAAGAGAGATGGGGGTTAGATAAAAAATATCTAAGCAATGAATGACATCCTATTACTGATCCTCATCTACAATTATGCATGTGCATAATAAAGCCATACACTTCTGAAAGAAAAACCAAGCTCACAGTCTCAATGAAATAAACAGTGTATAAAATAATATATGGTGCACAACAATAGCAAACATGCAATGACAATAATAACATTGCATGATGCCCAAGCTCAAATTCAAAATAGTAAGTGTGTTAATGTATGATCTAATAGCAACAACCTCATTGATCATTACCTTTCACTCCCCCATCATTATAGAAGAGATAACTACCTACAACTATATTTCATAATTCCTTCTTTGAAGTATATATATATGGACATGAGGTGCTCAAACAGTGAGCTCACAAACAATGCATGATGCCCTAGCTTGTAGCCTATAAGCCATGAAGACATTTCCTCATAAAATGATCATAAACGGGGAGTACCACATAGTGAATATCAACAAAAAAACAAATAAAGAGAGATCAAACACTTCACACAATGCCTTGAAGGTAATAGAAATGATGCCCTAGCTCTCAAAGCTCATGGGTCATCAAGCATTCCAAATGAAAAGATGTAAACAATGCCAGTATTAAACAGTGAGCTCATGAACAATGTATGATGCCCTAGCTTGCAGTCCGCGAGCCATCAAGATATTTCCTCATGAAATGATCATAAACAGGGTGTACCACATAGTGAATATCAACACCAAAACAAATAAAGAGAGATCAAACACTTCACACAATATATGTTATTTTATAAGATTTTATTAAGACTAAATATTGTTTTATACACTATTTATTTCATTGAGACTGTGGGCTATTGTAGTTGACTGTATTCTTTTGGGGTCTGATCTATTGTAGTTGTTTCTTTTTTCTTTGAATCATTGTTTACAATTACTTTTGATGCAATATTTGTGTGAAGAACAAGAACAAAATGGTGAACGAGTGTATTTGACAAAGATAAACATGACACATTTTATTGGGCTGATTGGGTTGGCCTGGTACCATTTTCATTATAGAGGAGATAACTACCTACAACTATATTTCATAATTCCTCCTTTGAAGTCATAGGTTAGTTTAACTATTAGACAATGAGCTAATAGGAGTTTCGAATAGATTTGAATAAAAACTAAGAGTATTGAATTTTATCATGCAATGTTATTGCTATCATTGCATGCTTGTTGCTGTTGTGCACCATATATTGTTTTATACACTGTTTATTTCATTGAGACTGTGAGCTATTGTAGTTGACTATATTCTTTTGGGGTTTGATCTATTGTAGTTGTTTCTTTTTTCTTTGAATCATTGTTTACAATTACTTTTGATGAAATATTTGTGTGAAGAACAAGAACAAAATGGTGAACGAATGTATTTGACAAAGATAAACATGACACATTTTGTTGGGCTGATTGGGCTGGCTTGGTACCATTTACATAGCCTGGCCAGATATTAAATAGTGAGCTCATGAGCAATGTATGATGCCCTAGCTTGCAGCCCACGAGCCATCAAGACATTTCCTCATGAAATGATCATAAACAAGGAGTACCATATAGTGAATATCAACACCAAAACAAATAAAGAGAGATCAAACACTTCACACAATGCCTTGAAGGTAATAGAAATGATGCCCTAGCTCTCAAAGCTCACAGGTCATCAAGAATTCCAAATGAAAAGATGTAAACAATGCCAGTATTAAACAGTGAGCTCATGAACAATGTATCATGCCCTAGCTTGCAGCTCATGAACCATCAAGACATTTTCCTCATGAAATAATCATAAATAGGGAGTACACACATAGTGAATATCAATAGAAAAAAAAAAAAAGAGAGATCAAACACTTCACACAATGCCTTGAAGGTAATAGCAATGATGCCCTAGCTCTCAAAGCTCGCATGTCATCAAGCATTCCAAATGAAAATATGTAAACAATGCTAGTATTAAACAGTGAGCTCATGAACAATGTATCATGCCCTAGCTTGCAACCCGCGAGCCATCAAGACATTTCCTCCTGAAATGATCATAAACAAGGAGTACGCACGTAGTGAATATCAATAGAAAAACAAATAAAGAGAGATCAAACACTTCACACAATGCCTTGAAGGTAATAGCAATGATGCCCTAGCTCTCAAAGCTCGTGGGTCATCAAGCATTCCAAATGCTAAGATGTAAACAATGCCACTATTAACAATGCTAAGATGTAAACAATGCCACTGAAATTGATTTAATGAGAAGATAAAGCTTGAATGCCTACCTCAAGTGCCAGTGCCCTCTTCCCACATGTGGGTGCTGGCCTCTTCACGCATGCCAAAATGGAATGCCCTCTTCACACCACACAAAAGTGCTGTGTCATCTTCGTGGTAGCTCTTCGAATTCACAAATTACAAATGACACTTTTTTTTTTTTTTTTTTTTATAACCAAATGGGTGTTGCAATTATGATGATATCATTACTATTACGATACCGTCGGGGGCACTTGAAAAAACAAAACAAAAAAACAAACACAAATTGTAGTGACGTCACAAATTAGCATTGAAATTTGACCCCAAATGTTGTAATGATGATGATCCTGAGAATGCTAAAGGGGCTACATAGGGAGAATTAGTAAATTTGGATGCCCTTGGTGATGATGAGTTTGACATCACAAATTTTGCAAAATTGCATGGCTTCAAGGAGTCTGAGCAATAAGTTCCCACTTAGTTCACAAGCCTTTTTAGTGGTATGGGAGAGGATGCACAACAAAAGCCTCAAGAACAAGATGATGTTGAGATGGTCGAGGTTCCAAAGGAGACTGCAGAGCCAGAAAAATAATCTTCTATTAGGCTCACCTCAGAAGAGGAAATAGCTGCGTATGTCCCCTTAGTTTCATCCATTCCATCTCTACCTCCACCTCAAAACTTTCCAACTCCACCTTCATTTCCACATCAAGCACCTCCTACCACTCCACTTTCCACTCCAGTATGAACTACTCCACTTCCCCAGCAACCTTCATCATCCCATGCTCCCCTACCAACCCCACCTCCACTAGCTCATTCAACCACTCCCATGGTGTCTCCTACACCTCACCTACTTAATATTCCTCCCCAAGTTCACATGCCTTCACCACAGGTCCATGATGAATCAATGCCTCAGAGCTCGTAGGAACCGGAGAAAGAAGTAGAGGTCACTGGTGAGGAGAAGATGGAAGAGGAGCACATAAGATCTAAAGAGCCAGATGACAAAGGAGAATCACAGGCTAAAGAAGAGCCACACATAGAAGAGGAAAGGCAACCAACTGATATAGAGGAACAAATGAATGATGAGAAGAAAATAACTGATGAAGAGGAACACACACAGGAGGAGGGTGAACAGAATACTAGAGATGAACATGAAATAGAAAAGGAAAGGGAGAGTCAAGAGGAAATAGGGATAGAGCATCCAACAGCTTCTTCCACATTGGTTTCTCCTTATGAGCCATTGAATTCTTTCTCAAAACCTACATGGTTCACCAAAGAAATACAGCTGAGGGTTAGAGTATATACAGTTGATGAGGCTAATATGACCGCACTAGGGTGAGCCTTCCACCAAACAACATCAATTTCCTGAGCTAGAAAATTATCCTATGTAACACAAGACCAAGTGGGTAGGTGGAAGGCATAGGTGGCTGTTCCCAAAATGAATGTCAGTACAAGTGAGATCACTCCAGACAAATATGTGATGGAGGAGGTAGACTTGGGGGAGCCCACTAGAGAAGGTAGAAAAACCTTGGCTACTTTGGGACTGAAGCATGCTCTTAGTTTCATGGATAAAGATGAAGAAAGGATAAAGGCTCTGGTAGAGTAGAATGGAGTCATGAAAATATTCATTTTGAAGACAGTGGGTCTAATTGACCCTGATAACCTTGAGGCCTCATTACAGGAAATTTTGGAGAAGAAAGGGGGAATTGATATAGATATACCACATTCTTTTGTACAGGCTTGTGCCAATTGGAAGCTGGATTTTGAACAATTTGCTAGTCTATCCCTTAGGAGGATTTTAAGACCTCTTCAAAGCATTTTGGTGGGAATATCTTCCTTGATGGAGATCATGAGTGAAGAAAAAGGTGTGGAGGAAATAATCATGAATTTGCAGAAGGTATTAGATGAGTTGACAGTAATAAGGAAGTAGCACTTCCAAGTTTTGGTGAAGATATATGAAGGATCAGAGCTGGACAGTTTTGAGTAGTGGATCAAGGAGATAACGACTTTGGCTATATTTGAAAAGGTCCTCAAAAGATTGAATAAGAGGAGAGACAACAACATGCTTTGTAGAAGAGTTGCAAAAATTATTTGAGGGTTTGGACCTAGATTTGTTCGATGAAGAAGACAAGAAAACTATGTATTTGGTGAGTGATATCATCAACCAATACCTAGGGATATTTCAGGGAGTAAAGACTAAGGAAGATCTTCAATAGATGTTTTATCAGAAGGAAGAATTTCAGAAAATGCTATCTTGCGAAGAAGAAATAAAGGGTTTTACAAAAGAGTTGGTTGACTTCTAAGATAGGCAGAAAGAAGTGCTTGAAGGGATTAAGATGCTGGACTTTGATGAAGTGCTAGAGATTGTGGATAGATTCAAGAAAGCACATCCATAAGTGCCTCCCAGCTAGTGATCATTCAGTCCGAGTCCAGCCAAATTTTGTGTACAAAAATCCAGTTTTGTCACTTAGTCATTTTTATAGAGCCTGATTTTTGGCATTTTGACCTTAGAGATTTTTCGGCCACCGACAAGTCCGAAGTCTGAAATTTTGGAGGTGGAGGACTTAGTACTTAGTCAATTTTGGGCCTTGAGTTTTTCGGACCAACTGTCAGGATTTGGGCATTTTTTGGCACGTTTGAAAGTTAACTCCAGTTATCTGAGAGATCATTTTATAGTCATCTAGGCTTCCTTTTTGGGATCGTTTGTGCATGATTTTGGTATCTCTTCCAATTGGGTCCACATGGAGAAGCCGGAGCCAAGGATCAAGGGTAGAAACATGAAGATTATCAAGTGCATGCAAGTTCTAGCTCCATTTCTGAGTTATTTAATGCCCAATTTATTGAAAGATTTGTAATGCACGAGGTTTAATTCCGTGCTAGGATAGTTTAGCTAAGCTTTAGAATTAGTTTCTTTAATGCAATCTCTAGTTTATATTTTCTTTCCAGTTTTAGTTGTAGCTAAACCCTAGCTGTGAAAATAAGAGCATGGCTCTATAAATTATAATAGAACGATGTAATGAGGGTCGATTTGAATATTAATGTAATATATATAGTTGGTGCTTCATTCATGGTGTGATTTATCTGCTATCTATGTGAAATTTGTGAATGTGTGAATTGCTCATTCTTTATTTCAAAGAGCCAATTGGTTGTTTAATGATTTTAAGTCTGTGATCTTTTAGTTTGGTGTTTGCTGGTATTACATTGTTGTGTTGTGACAAATTTATGAGAAGATTATTCTTTGGTGCTTGAAGATTAACTTGTCTCACGTGTGCGCACATCTGGAGTGGCTTCATGGTTTGATGATTTTTGGCTTATCATACGTCTGCATTTGTTTGATTCTACTGATGATTGCATCCATTTAGCTGAAGATTGTGACATGATTTGATCTCTATTTTGTGGGTTTCTTCATCTTCTTGGTTATTTAATTTGCATGGTGGTGTGATGCTAGCATGTCCATTAGGTTTCTTTTCACCAATTTCATTCAAAATATCTTGTTACCTTACATCCTCTAACCCTCCTTGCAAGTTATTTTTCAGTAGATTAATTAAATCAGCATTGTTTCTATTCCTAAATCTGAAAATCGTATAAAAAAAGAGAGATATTGTGGAATCCCAAAGTTTGTTTTGCAGTTTCCCTTGAGAGAAGAACCAGGAAAGGCCTCCTTGTTAGCAAATTCACATTTGTCTTCCATTGAGCTATCCAAGTGGTTGAGACCTAGCTAAAAGGAACCTTGAGATTGATTCCATCAGTCTTCCAAGAGGGGAATTTTCTCGCATAAATTCCTAGCCGTTGTCTTTGTGTAAAAACAATGCTCAATAGGCAATCTCCGCTTCCTTGCTACTACCTCATCCAAAATTTAAAGACAAGAAGTACCAGGTGGAGGTAATATACAGGCTGTCAGTATCTGATAATGTGGATGATTGGCAAGTATTCGATGATGACAAAAGCTTGCAACTCTTCCTTGAAGGTAATGATAGTTCCCCAGAAGAAACGCCAAACGATCTCTCACACGATCATCCAAAGAAATGGAAGAAGGTTGAACCAGGTGTGACTCAACTATAAGGTAATGTCATTCCCCCATATTTTATATTATTAGAGAAATTGTTAAATCGTCATGATACTTATGTTAAGAAGAAAAGGATAGAGAAAGGTCTCACAACTGGAGAATATAAAGGGATGAATATTGGGAATGAGTCGAGTCCCAGGATGATAAACATAGGGAAGTGTTGCACACCTGAAGAGAAAGCAGAAGCTAGAAGGCTTTTCCTTGAATATCAAGATGTCTTTGCCTAGAGTTATGAGGATTTAAAAATCTTTATGGGAGGAAATTTCAAGCATCAAATTCCCCTAAAACCTGATGCTGCCCCATTCAGATAGAAATAAAGAATCTACAATCCTAAAGTGGCAGACGCCATCTTCAGAGAGGTTGACAAAATTCTCAAAGCTAGGATTATCTACCCTATCCACCACTCTACATGGATAGCAAATATCATT
This sequence comes from Chamaecyparis obtusa, assembly GCA_027943335.1. Classification (NCBI taxonomy): domain Eukaryota; kingdom Viridiplantae; phylum Streptophyta; class Pinopsida; order Cupressales; family Cupressaceae; genus Chamaecyparis; species Chamaecyparis obtusa. Next base: position 115,409 of record BSBK01005252.1, read on the forward strand.
CTTGTGAGGAAGAAGAATGGAGAAATAAGGATATGCGTAGATTTTAGAAATTTAAATCAGGCATCCTTGAAGGATAACTACACACTCCCCAACATGGATCATTTGTTGCAGACAGTTGTAGGGGCTGAAATTATGTCTATGCTTGATGGCTTTTCCATGTACAACCAAGTTGAGGTAGAAGAGAAAGATCAACATAAGACTACATTTACCACTCCTTGAGGCACATTTCCATATCACAGAATGCCATTTGGTCTTATCAATGTAGGCACAACATTTCAAAGAGGTATGGATTTGTCCTTTGCTAATATGAAAGATAAGATCATTGTCATATACCTATATGACTTAACAGTGTTCTCTAAGAAAAGGAACAATCATATTAAAGACCTAGAGAGAGTATTGCAAAGGTGTAGAGAGCATGGGATTTCTTTAAATCCCAAGAAGTCAGTTTTCTGTGTTACTGAAGGAAAAATCCTGGGTCATATTGTATCACAAGAAGGTATTAGGATTGATCCAGAGTGATTCAAAGCCATTCAAAGGCTAAGTTTTCCTATAAGTAAGACTGAAGTGAAATCCTTCTTTGGTCAGGTAAATTTCCTTAGAAGATTCATCCCTAACTTTTCAGAGATCACCAAATGTATTGTGGACATGATGAAGGGTAATTAGAATTTCAAGTGGAATGATCCTAGTAAAAGAGCCTTCCAAGATATAAAAGATGCTATAGCCAATGCCCCTATCTTATGCCACCCAGATTATAAGAAAGATTTTATGATTTATTGTTATGCATCTGAACATACATTGTCAGCTATTCTTATGCAAGAAAATGGAGGAGTTCGGGCTCCTATTTCATTTATGAGTATGCCACTGAAAGATCATGAGCTGAGATATTCTCAAACTAAGAAGCATGCTTTCTCAGTGATGAAATCTTTGAAGAACTTCAGATTTTATATCTTACATTCTCACTCAGTTGTATTTGTCCTTGATGTTGCAATGAAGAGCATATTGACCCAGCAGGATGTAGGGTGTAACAACAAAGGAGCTTGGGTAGCTAAAACACAAGAATATGATATAGAGATTAAGCCAACTAAACTAGTACAAGGAAATGCATTGTGCAAAGCTATGGCAGAAAGTGAAGAAGATAATCAGCCCAAAATAGAACAACTAGTTTTAGCAGTGAGTTTATAAGACCCATGGTTTGAAGACATTGTTTATTTCCTGACTTATGGTGAATTGCCTGAAATGTTGACGGCTAAACAAAGGAGAGACTTGAGGTTGAAAGTTGATAAGTATGTCATTTGGGAAGGTCTTTTATACAAAATATCTGTAGATGGAACTTTTCTTAGGTGCGTTGACAAGAAACAACATGAGAGATTGTTAAAAAACATTCCATGACGAAGCTTGTGGTGGTCATTTCTCATCTTCTAAAAATGCATTTAAGATTTTGAGGCAATGCTATAATTGGCCAAGGATGTTCAAAGACACATATCACTGGGTGTCCAAGTGTGAAAAGTGTAAGATGTTCATAGGTCAACCTTAGCTAGCAGCCCTTCCTCTCAGACCAGTAATAATAGAAGGTCCCTTTCACCAATGGGGCCTCGATTTTATCAAGCCTATCAATCCTGTGTCAAGCACTGGTCACACTTATATAATCACTACAACTGATTATTTTACAAAATGGGTTGAGGAAAAGGCCATTAAGAGAACTAATTCTAAATTAGTGTGCAAATTCATCAAGGAGAACATCATGGTAAGATTTGGTGTGCCGATTAAACTAGTCATGGATAATGCAACTTACTTCTCTTTGGCTGAGATTACCAAATTCTATTTTGAGTATGGCATAACTGCTAGTCATTTGTCCAACTATTTCTCACAAGGGAATGGTCAATATGAGTCAAGTAATAAGAACTTGGTGAACATAGTTAGAAAAATTGTATCAGATAACCAAAGGACTTGGCATAAGAAAATTCATGAAGCACTCTGGGCTGGCAGGGTAACTCCAAAGAGGGCGATTGGTATTTCACCTTTTGAGCTGGTATACGGAGTTGAGGCAAGCCTTCCCCTGCCTCTAGAATTGGCCACTAATAAGTTAAGAATGGTGGTAGAAGATGGAATCTATAAAGATGGGTTAGAAAAGTGAATTCTGTATCTAAATAAACTTGAGGAAGAATGAGAAAAGATTGTTGATCACATCACAAAACATCATATACAGGTAAAAAATCTCTTTGACAAGAAAACCAGACCAAGGAAGTTCATGGTTGGAGATTCAGTTCTGCTATGGGATAAAAGAAGGGCACCTAAAGGAATACATGGAAAATTTGAGACACTTTGGAAAGGACCATTCATCATCCATCAGACCTTTGACATAAATTCCTTCAAATTGGCGTATCCAAATGGTGAAGTACTATCCTTGACCTATAATGGTCAAGATTTGAAATTATATCAAGTTTCAAATTGAAAGGAGGTAACCCCTGTATTGTATGATAGTTACATTTAGTTCTCATTTTTGTTTTCCTTAGTTTAGGTTCCCTCGTGTTGTCTTTCCTTTCCTATTTCCTTCCTTTGCTTTAGTTTTGTTGTGAGCCACCTTTTCATTTAACTTGTGAAACCAGAGATTTGAATTCCTTTCTTAGATATGATCATATCCAAGTCCCCAGACAAAGCCAGCTGTTGCCCCACTTTTGTTCTTCACCCTTTAAAACAAAGGTGAATACCTTGTGTTAGATTGAGTCATGAGTTTGAGATAATTAGAGTCTAAGTCTAGAATCCCCCTAGGATATGTGGTCTTTATCGAATTATCCCTTCATGCCTTCTTCTTGCTTTTAAGCTGGGTTGGTTTTTATTTCATCCTGGGAATGGGTAAGTCATAGTTCCTAATTTGATAAAGACCCTTTTTCTTTCAGTGCTGATTGATGGTATTCATATGAATGTGAAGCTCTAAAATGCCTTTTTCTTTCTTTGTTAGGAAATTGAAAATCACCTTCTCTTTGGCGGGTTTCGACCCATGAAGGTGATTTTTTGAGGGAAGAGAATTCAGGAATCATCAAGCACATATACAAGGCCTAGAGATTGAGTTTCTTGGGTTAGGAATGAATCAGGTCCAGAAAAGTAGCTTAGCAAAAAAGCCATAATGAACTTCCTTGCTTGCGGAGTTTCTCCTACATAGGTTTCTTTCTAGAGGATAGTGGAAAGTGTAACTCATGGTATAGATGGGCTAGCATGCTGTGGACCCATGCAAAGATGGTCCTATCACTATCCATCCTATGTATGAGATGGGTAAAAGGTGCTAAAAATATTGTACCATTTGTGTTGGGTACTACAACCAAAGAAAGTATACACAACATAACCCTCTGTACCAAGGGTGTCAGACCTGCTAGTATGGTTGATAGGGTAATATGGTCTACTCAGGTTCACATCTATGGAACCCATCCTAGGCAATACTCTACATCTGTGTGAATATCCTTAGTACCCCACTGTACTCTCAATCTGATAGGCTCACCTCGTACTAGAAGTTATAGGATCCTATACACATCCTCCATTGTCACTGTGATCTCTCCTGAGGGAAGATGAAAGGAACATGTATCGTCATCCCACTTCTCTATAAGAGATGATATCATGGTTCAGTGAAATCTCATCTATGGTAGGACTACTACCCAGTACATTCCTATGTCTCTTAGCATCTGTATCTCATACCCATTGAGCTTGGACAATTTCTCTCTGATGATTAATAGTGTCCCTCCAAAGGGGCACTCTCAGAGATGAACCAAGTCCTATAAGCACAAAATGACATCATATCAAAACTATAGAATCACAAAACTGTATATCCAACTTGACTAGGTCAAGGTTGACCTCTTTTAGGTCAAGGTAGACCTTCTTGGGTCAAGGTTGACCTTCTTGGGTTAGGGTTGACCTCACTCTAGGAAAGGTGTAGACCTTCCTAGTTTATGTCAACCTTAAAGGGTTAAGGTTGACATAACTAGGTCAGGGTCAAACTTTAAGGGTTAGGGTCAACCTTGCCTATAAAAATAAGAATTTGAGATTATAGATATCATAAAAAACAAACATACCTCAGGAAGTGGATGTCATGTGGCCAGACACTGTCTCAGGAGCTCCATTCATGTCGCTCGAAGTTCCTCTCTTCTTAGCATCATGTTTTCTCTCCTAAACTCTGCAAATGGTAAGAATTGTACACACTAAGATGTGCACTTCTCTAAGTCATTACTTCCAAGAGAATCCATGGATTGGAGACCTTGAGAAATTGACCTAGAGCTCCCTAGGCATGGAGTGCAAGGGTATTGATAGTGCTCTCAGCTAGAGCTAGTAAAGCATATGACCTTGCTAGTAAAGCATGCAATGGGAGATTCAATGAGACAAGGGAAAGAATGCCAATATCTTCAAGAATCAACAATAGAAATGCAATGAAACTATGCTAAGAATGAAGATGCAAGTAAGCTATGCTAGAAATGAACAATGCAAACTAAGCTATGAAAGGAAAATGAAATTATTAAAAGCCTTGCTAATTAATCTATGTGATCTAATCTAGAACTTGAAAGGAAATCTAAACTAAGAAAGCATAAACATGAAGCTATGATGCAAGAATGAGAACTAAATGCATGAAGATCTGTAAAGCCCCAAAGTCTCCGAGAAATCCTACAGCATAATATTAGTATTCAAAGATCAACCTCTAGAATGAGAAGAGAGCTCTTCTTTTATAGAAAGTGAGAATCAACAAATGATGGAGATTAGAGGCAAAAGATTTGATCAAGGGTGGAGTTTGAAAGAGGGATCAATCCATGTGCACAAATTTTCTCCAATGAGAAAGAAGTGTTGACTTTTGAGCCTCATGTGAGACAAAAAGGCCTTTTCTTCTTTTTATAAAATAAGAATAATGCTTTATTTGTGCAACTTAGGATAAGAGGAAAGAGTGGGGGCTTTTTATTTAATAAAAGGGGAGAGAATTCATTTTAATTAAATAAAGACTTAGGATAAAATGGTTAGCCCATAGAATATAATCGAATAAATGATAGGATTAGGATTTGATCAAGAAAAATCAATTGATAAATTTAGCAAATAATGTTAGCAAGGGGATAATAGTCTAGATGACCATTTTTGGGTGATTACATTTGCCCCTCTTTGACTAATGTGTGATCGATCTGGGAACACATTATGTCAAAGAATAGATCAGCTAAGAAGGCAATAGATAGAGATCTAACTCCAAAGTATGAAGTGTAGAGAGATAGCAAATCCTGCATGGTCAGCCTGGTAGCGACAATACCGAACACTTAGGAAAGAGATGGATAGTATCAGGACTGGAGATGAGAACTAATATGTCAAGGGAAAATAGATAGATCGATTAGAGAAAATAGAATGGTTAAGCATATGCTCTAGAGAATAGCCAATAGGATATGATGTGTTTGCCCCCTCGGGATCAAAATCAAAATCAGGTAGAGGGAATGCAGAAGCAAGAGCAACGTGATCAAATCACTAGAAATCATAATCAAAGATGAAAGATGATAGGATAACCATCAAGCAATGAAGATATGCCCTAGTCAAGACCTCAGAGAGATGAAATGAATGAAAGTGAATAAAAGAATAGAAGGTTGAAAGAGATGAGGATGAAGAAGTGAAGATGCCCCAGCGAAGATCAAAGGATCAAGCCTCAAATGGTCAACCAACTGTGCAGAAGAAGGGGGAAAATTTGAAATGCAATTTTGGCCATCAAGATGAACTCGGATTTCAATTTCAATCCTAAAAATGGATCCAAATCATAGAAAAGGGGGCGATGTGAAAGACAAGGAGCAAAAAGCATGATCAAGAAGAAGTGAAAGGTGAGTGCAGTTGACCAACAGGTCTGTGAAAGATGAAAGGAGAGATCTCTCCATATGAAAGATGTAAAACTAAACTAACATGAACCGAAAAATGCAAGTTACTATGAAAAGTGGTTTACTTGCAAGGTCACAAAGCCATTAGACTCTAATAATCATCATCGAGCTTTATTGGTAGCATCACAAGATCATACAATACACACTATTATAACTATCTGAATTTGAATATGATCTATATCAGATAGGTATGTGGGCTTCTCACCTAAGCATTAAAGACATGTAGGTCATGATGACTAGTGCAGTGAGGTTCCCTAAGGTTAGTATGGCAAGATTATACTCGTATCAAGACACAAGGAAAGTCAAGATGACTATAAGTATGCACTTGTGAAAAACAATCAAGGATAATACCTTGTAGACCCTAATGTCAAGTGGAACAAGCATAAATGCTAATGATAGTTAGGACCAACAAAATATACCCACAAGCAGAAAAAATAACAAAACATGTCCTCGTGCCCCCAGTCTTTTAGCCATGCATCATCGAAGACTATTAGGGAGAGAACACTTAGCAAAGAAATCATCATAGACAACACACAAAGAAGTAAAGGAAAACAAGTCTCAATGAGTCAAATGTTTAAGTGCGTGTGTGTAGGTCATAGAGTCAAACTTTGAGTATTGCATCTACCAGTGGAACATATCATATCAGAGTAGACTGTGGGTAGGATATCTGATAAGTGTTGAGAAACACTTGACGCTAGGGAAGTGTTGAAAAACATAGTTGGGGAGTGTTGAGAAACACTGTTTGAACCAAGTTGCCCAAGAAACCTTGACACACAAAGAGACCCAACATAAGTTAGAACAATGGATGCCCCCTAGACTAATACAAGAGTCAATTCTAGGCTAGGAGAGGAAAAGTGAGAAGTGGGCCGAATGAGCGCCACACAAGATTGATAGACATAGGTGCAAGGGTCTCAAGCAGTGCCTGTTTCCAGGTTTTCACCACTTGATAGATTTTTTCAGGACTTTTTTCAATTTTTTTGTATTTTGCTACCAAGGCACCTATTTCTAGGTTTTCACCAAGGCACTTTTTCTATATTTTTTTTGAATTTTTGAATTTTTTGAATTTTTTGATGAGACATCAAAGTGCCTATTGCTAGGTTTTCACTAGGATGCTCATTTTTTCAATACTTTTTATGCTTTTTAGGATTTTTTTAGCATCATATATTAATTTTTTGGAATTTTTTTAGGATCAATAAAAATATGTATAAAGAGCTCAAGAACCTTAGGCATAGAACTTCTTCAGATGTAGAACATTGATAGGCTTGATAAGATCTTCTCCCTCGGGTGTAGATAGCTGATAGGCTCCAGATCCAAATGCTACTGTAATGATATAAGGTCCTAACCAATTTGGCTCAAACTTGCCTTTCTGCTCTCTATTCTGCTGATTTTTGGGATTTTCTCTGAGAACTAGCTCACCCACTTGGAACTCTCTAGGATGAACTTTCTTATTGTAAGTAGTAGACATTCTCTTCTGATAGGTGCACATGTGATCAAAGGTGGCCTTGCGATGTTCTTCTGAAGTGGTAAGCTGATGCACTCTCATGGCCCTTTGGTCTTCATCGATAATCAAACCATGTGGAGAGACTTGTAAGGAAGGTATTTCAATCTCTAATGGTAAGAAAACCTCGCATCCACGAGCATGAATGAGATTCTCATGTAGTTGACATTTCTTGTATGACTTGGCATATTGAACAACATCAGTTTGCATAGTAGGCCAATAGTAACCAGCCCTAAGTAATTTTTGAGCTTGCGCAAGACCATTAGAGTGTGACCCACATATGCTGTCGTGGACTTCAACTAGTGCCTCTATTTATAGACACCTAAGGAGAGTTCCATCTAGACCCTTCCTATACAAGTCACCAGAGATGAGGGTAAAGTGTGAGGCATTATGGATGATTTGGCACTTCTCATTGCGCGTTAGAGTTTCAGGGATAATTTGATCTTGGAGATAGGAAAAGATGGAGGCATAGTGGGAGGAATCATGACCGACCATAGTGTAAATGACATGGTCATCAGGGGAATTGTAGGTAGGATAGCGCAATTCTTCCACCAGGAACTCAAAGCGTGATTCGTGCTCTTCTAGTTGCAGAATGGATGCCAAAGTAGCCATGGCATCAACAACCTTGTTATCAGCTCTACGAATTTGTTGGAATGTGACAGATGTGAAATAATTCCTTAGTGAGTCTACCATCTTCTTGTAGGGAATCAAATTGTCATCCTTTGTTTGGTAATCATTATTAACTTGATTTATGACAAGCTGAGAATCTCCAAAGATATGCAACTTAGTGATCCTCCATTCAAGGGCAAGCTTAACACCATTCAGAAGGGCTTCATATTCAACTATGTTATTGGTGCATGGAAATAGAAGCTTATAGGATTTAGGAATTGTGTATCCATGAGGGGTAACAAACAAGATTCCAGAACCAGCCCCATTATGTGTATAAGAACCATCAAAGAACATTTTCCATGCACACCCTGTGATATGCATGACTGAAGCATCTGGGAAGTCTATCTGAAGAGAAGCATTATCAGTCATGGGGAAGTTAGCCAATTGATCTACAATTTCTTGCCCTTTAATAGCTTTCCTTTTGACATACTGAATGTCAAATTATGAGAGAATCAACATCCATTTAGCAAGCAGTCTAGTAAGCACAGCTTTACTCAGAAGATACTTTAAAGGATCAATTTTGGCAACTAGCTACGTAGTATGCGCAAGCATGTAATGTCTAATTTTTTGAGATGCAAACACAACTGCTAAACAAGCCTTTTCAATGCTGGTGTAATTGAGTTCATAGGAAACCAGAGTGCGACTGATATAGTAGATAGCTCATTCTTTGCCCATATCATTGTGTTGTGCAAGGAGAGCTCCTAAGGAATTTTCCATAGCAGAAATGTATAGTATCAAAGGTTTCCCTTGGATAGGTGGCATAAGAATAGGAGGTCGTGCTAGGTAATCCTTGATCTGGTCTAGGTTCTTTTGACACTCCTCATTCCATATACAAGTAGCTCCTTTATGAAAATTTAGATTGAAGGGTTGAGCTCTATCAGCTAACTGAGAAATGAACCACTGAATAGATTGGAGATGGCCTTGGAGACCCCTTAATTGTTTGATGTTGCGAGGAGGTGGCATCTCCATGATAGCTTGCACCTTTTCTGGGTCTACCACGATTCCTTTTGCTGATATGATGTACCCTAGTAGTTTCCTAGAAGTGACACCAAAAGAACATTTCTTAGGATTCAATCTAAGTTGAAATCATTCCATTCAGTCCAATATCAAACTCAAATCAAATAGTTGAATGCTCATGTGTTGAGATTTAGCAAGTGTATCATCAACATAGTCTTCCATGTTCTTATGCATCATATCATGGAATATAGTAGTCATAGCCCTTTGATAGGTTGCACTAGAATTCTTAAGACCGAAGGGCATGACATTCCAACAAAAGGTACCCCATGTGCAGGTGAATGTTATCTTCTCTTGGTCTTCAAGGGCAATTTTGATCTGATTATATCCGGAGAAGCCATCCATAAGGGAGTACATTTCATAGCCTATCGTCATGTCCACTATCATGTCAACGTTAGGAAGTGTAAAATCATCCTTAGGGCATGCTTTATTCATGTCTCTAAAATTATTGCATACATGAATGGACTTGTCATTGTTGGAGACAGGGACAATGTTAGAAATCCACTCAGCGTAGTCAATAGCTCTGATGAAGTTGGATTTCAGAAGCTTCTCAAGTTCAGCCTTAACTAGTAATGCCACATGGGGATGCATCTTTCTGAGCTTCTACTTGACATGTTTTACCCTTGCAGCAATGGAGAGATGGTGCATGATAAGCTCGGTGTCTAAACCAGGCATGTCAGAATATGTCCATGCAAAGTTGATCTTTTTCTCTTGAAAGAATGCAACAAATTGTTCTTTTTCCTCGACTAAGAGGGACTGAGCCACATGTATTATCTTAGGAGAGTCTTCTATCCCTAAGTTGATTGGCTACATAGGCTCTATCAGAACCAAAGATCTTTCTTGAAAATAGCTAGGAAAACTACCAAGTACCTCATCCTCAGGTGCCTCGGAGAGGTTTTCACCCTTATATACGTCTTTATTGTTACTATTTTTAGGTTCGGATATCGCCACAATGTGGTTTTCACCATCCGACCATTTATTTTTTCTTTTGATTTTATGACTGAGGTACTTGATATCTGATTCAGTCATGTTTGTTGCTAGTTCACTGGTGGAAGAAGTAATAGGTTCAATGGCATTGAGGTAGTAGGTGATCTCAAAGTCATTTGGGAAAGAAGGCAATGCGGGTCTTTGGTCTTGGGCAGACCAATCTATGAGATCTGAGTGTATGAGAGGAAGCGAAGTGATAGGTGTTAGAGTAATTAGTTAGTTTTATTACTCTTCTTTACTTAAGCTTTCTTTTAGGTACATTATAATTAATATTTTTATTAATTATAATGTGCAACGTAGCTTTTCTAGTTTTATGGTTTTGTTCACCTTTATAGGTTGAACCTTGTATTGTTTTTTCATTATCTTGGAATACAATTTCTCTCACACCGCTGAGATTTTCCAAGCTCTTACTTTTTTGTCTTCTCTGGTTTCCTTTCAACAATAGGTTATTTGCATGCAGGTGTTCTTGGTGAACTGTGAAGTTGGATTTCTCAACTTCTACATGATATCAGAGCTTCCTTACTACTACCTATTTTGGTATTTTTGAAGCAAGTTTTTTCAATTCTGGTATTCTCTATAGGACATTATTTTTTATTTCTTTTTTGCCTGCAAAAAAGAAATTGTTTTTTGGAGCATTTTGAGCAAAAATGGATACCACCATTGTGCTTAGAAGGCCCGGGAGAGTCAAAAATCATATAAAATTTGCATTTTTTGGCCACTGTGACCTCTGGGAAATTTTTTCTCCCTCCTAGGGCCGTACGGCTTGAAAATCAAGAAAACAAAATCAAAAAAATTAAAAAAGGGTGTTTTTTAGGCTTTTTTGGATGCTGACGACAGTGCAACCAATGCACCACCGACGTGCCACCCCTGCACCACCGCGCCCTTGTGCTGCCTGCTGGCCACTACCGCACCACCCGCTGGCCACCGCTGCGCCACCCGTTGGCCACCTAGCATAGCAGGTGATGTCACCCTGACGTCACCTGCCGGATTCTTTTCCGATGGTTTTTAAAAATTTTCTGGCCGATTTTTAAAATTTTCTGGCAATAATTTTTTTTTTCTAGTGATGACATCACCCCTGGTCATGATGATGTCATCGACAGGTTCGTGACGTGCAGATGGCCGTCAATTTTTTTCCCATGACTAGTTTTTTCCAGTGAGCTCATTTTCGGAGGTGCAGTTGGTTTTTTGGCCATAACTTGTGCATACAGTATCTATTTTCAGAAAATGAAATATCACCGGAAAGCTCTTTCTGAGTCGGAGAAAATGGTTCTAGTTTGATTTGCTGATTCAATCGTTTGAGTTCCATTTTTTGGCATCAAATTAGAGGCTTCTGTTTCCTCCATCTTTGCATTTGGTGTCTAGGTTTTTTTCTTGTTTCTTGTGCTTTCTTAGTACTTTGTTGTGTTTGGGGTATAGTATTATACTTTGTGGGGGGGTGCTCTTTACTTTCTGTACTTTACTTCAGAAAGACCCTTCTACTCCTATCTTCTTTCTCTCAATGACAGACTCTTCTGTCACTCACCTTACACCTCACAACTATCACACTTGAAAAGGGCAGATGACTAGATTGCTTATGGCAAAAGGGCTATGGTCATGCCTCGATGTGGCTCAACCAGTTCTACAGAGGCCTTATGAGGCTCTTATGCATAAAAACAAGATGGATGAGGCAATGGCCTCATTGCAATGAACATTTCAGATGGGTTGTTAATGTTATACACTGAATTTGCACCCTTAGTTCAAGCTCTCGTAGTCTTGATAACTTAGTATAACAAGGGAATCATCTCAAGGTTGTGGGACCTTTTGCTAACCGAGATGAAACCTCCAGATTCTAAGCTGGTTCCTCTTGGATAATCACCTTGATTTGCTCTTAACAAAAAAGTAAACTTTGAGGGTAAAGGGATAGAAGGAGTGCATGGAAAGGGAAATAACAGAAAGCAAATCTATCCTACTAGGTGATACACTGAAACTAGGGTTTGGATCTTAGTATAGAGGGATGAAAACAATGAAGGAATCATATCCAATAAGTTACAACTCACTAGATAGGCTTGCATAAGTATTTCATAGGAGGGTCTGAACAAAGGCTCAACCTATGACCTGCAAACAGACATCCTTTTTTGCAACTAGGTGTAGGAATGAGACAAGGCTACTAGGGGCTGTAGTATACCCGCAAAACACCTAAATCAGATTAGACACAGGAAACACACAAAATTGCAGAAAGAAAGAGGAATCAGGAAACCTGAGATATCATTGAAATCATGCATACACTTTGATCCAATAAGAGATAATCCAGACAAGCAAGCATGAGGACAACAAGAATATCACAGAGTACTTGCAGTATTTGAACAATCAATGGGAATTTTACAATTGTAGAAAGTTAAGGGGGCAGAAAGAATGCCTTCAATAACCTCTGGGGAAAGAAACTTTCCCTTTTTTTACAATTGGCCAATTCTGAGCACTACAGGCTCCCAAAAAAAAATATATACACCACTCACTGCACACAGGCAGGAATCAAAAATATCTCTAAATTAGGGCTACATAGATATGCATTATAATAATCATCCCTAAAAATCGGTCACTTCTGATCATAAATGAGCTTTTGTAAATATCATAGATGATCAGATATCTTCTTCTAGCATGTCCATCCTTGAATTAATCATGCCTGTAGACAAAAGACCTTACCTTGACAACCCCTGCAACCCACTCAACCATGAATGCTCAAAAATCCGATCGGATACTGGAAAGGACCCAAAACAGGAACCTAAAAGATCTTTGCAAATATCTATCCAACTGCAACCACTTTGAAAATATCATCAATTTTTAGCTACCACACTTGCAAACATTTCCCTCAGAAGAAAGCTCATAAAAAAAAAATAATAGGCCGCACCGCCTTGACAAAGCATTGGCCGCATGATCGCATGAGTTGAAAGGCCTTCATGTGATCATGCAACAAGCTTTTTTGAAAATTTGCCCTGCCGCCACATAAGCATCGCTCAGGACCTGCTAGACATCATACTTTCCAAACCCCGCCACGTGGCCCAATAGGAGCCGACCACACGACTGGACCCACGATCACACTGCCTTGAAAAGTTAGTGGTCGCATGGTCGCATGAGCCGAAAGGCTTCATGTGATCATGTGAAAACCCTTAGAAAATCTGCCTCCACTTTCCACAAATGCTCAGGCTTACAATCGCACTGTAAAAATAACCCTAGCTCCACCTTGGGTTCAAATCTCCTCTTGTCACCAAGTCACCTAAACTATTCTTAACCCTGGGTTCCTCTTAGCGACCATGTGCAATCCCTCAACCACACAACCGCACATCTGTAGACTAAGATTCCCATCAGACAGTGGGTGCAAGATCTCATGGGGTTAGAATATTCTTTGAGGTTTTGCACCAGCCGCTCATCTCTTTCTATCCCTCTGCAAACCGTAAGCTCTATCGGTGTGGCTAACAGTTTGTCACATGTTCGCATAGCCTAAAAAAAGGGCTATGTGATCATGCAATAGACCGCTAGTGGTGTGTTGAAAAACCATCAACTGGGCCCACTGATGCCACTTGGCATTCTGTTATTTGTTCTGACCACTTTGTCAGCAACACCTCAGCAACCCCTGGCATCGGCCCCACCTAACTTAGCAGATCCCATCGGACAGTTGTCACATGATCGCATGGGATCAGAAGATCCCATGAGATCATACGACCACCATAGATCTTCATCACACTTGTGCTAATGCAGACTTTAGGCCCCACTAACCACTTGTCGCATGATCTCATGCGGTTAAGAGACCGCATGTGATCATGTGACCGACTGCGTGATGCTAACTGCTAGAACTGTGAACCACTGCCACTGAAACTGCTGATGGTTTGTCACATGGTCGCATGGGCTTGGAAGAGCCCATGCGATCATGTGACCACCATAAAACATTAGTACTGATAGACACTGAAACTACGACCGCTGATCGCCGATACCGCATCAACGGTTGTCGCATGATCTCATGGGCTTGGAAGAGCCCATGCGATAATGCGACAACCATCGGATCTTCCACACTGGCACGACCTTAGGCACTGGGACCCACCTGATTAGAGTTGCATGCTTAGGGTCAAAACATAGAGGATGTCAAAAACACAGAGGGTTTTCAAGCAAAGGCCAAAAACACACTGAATTTTCAGAGCGGAGAGGTCGAAAACACACTAAACTTTCAGACAAAAGGTAGAAACATCCCGAGCCTACAAAGAGGAGGTTGAAAACACATTTGGTTTTTGACACTTGAGCAGAAAACACACTGGACTCTTGACATTAAAAGGTAAAAAACACAGAGAGTTTCGACACTTGAGCATTTCACTTGGAAAATAGGGCTGTGGCCGAAAATGAATGAGAGGGAAATTTTGGGCAATAGTTCCACCTGGATGGTTTGACCACACCTAGGGATATGTGGGACAAGTTTTCCACCTTTTTTGGTAGAATGAATCAGTTCAGGATTCTACAAATAGATGTAGAGTTCACCTCCTTGGTACTTGAATCATTCACCAACATTGAGGACTTCTTCATGAAGTTCAAGTCTCTTCGTTCTATTTTATAGGTTGCTGGAAAGATGAAGTTAGATGATTAGTGTATCTTTCTGATACTCTCAAAGCTTCATGGCCCTTATCAAATTTTCACTTCTACCTTCTACTCCACTATGGAAGCACTTGGTGCACAACATGTTATGCCCTCTTTTGAAACCTTCTATGATAGGTTGACTCGTGAGCAGTCCAAGCTCAATCAGATGGATTCACTTATAGGTTCACAGTCATAGGCATTGCTTGCCAAGACACCTCAGGATTCTCAGAAGTAGAAGCTGAAGTAGATATCTGATTCCTCTTCTCAACACTCTACTGGCCCACTATCTTCTTCTAAGAAGGAGAAATAGAAGATTGAGAGCCCTACCTGTTCCTATTGTTAGAAGGGACCTCATGATGAGTCACATTATTTTCAAAGGATATTTGATGGCTATGAGAAATAGATTACAGATTGCAAGCTCTCCTTTAGAAGAGCACTATTTCCTCTCCATCCTCTTCCACCTCACAGGGGTCTACTTTTCAGTCTTCTACCTCTTCTTCAACATTTGGACAAGATTTTGGATAGGGTCATGCATTACGGGCTTCCGTTGCATCCCCTTCATAGGTCCCTTGGATACTAGATTCTGGTGCTTCTCACCATATGACATCTTCTCCGAAGCTCTTCTCTTCTATTGAGGCTTCTCCTATTCCTCACATTCTCATGGGGAATAACACTGTTATGCCAATTTGCGGGAAAGGTTCTGTACACATTTAGGATGGCACATTCAATGATGTATTGTATGTTCCATCTCTGTCTGCAAACCTCCTCTTGATTTATCAGATTACACTTAGTGGGTCAGGGAAGATAATTGAGTTCACGCCAAATTCAGTCTTCATTCAGGATAGTGTGATAGATGGCATTGTTTCTATAGGGACAGTTGATCATTCCACCCATCTCTACACCTTCTCATTCTTTGGTCCACCAGCTCCATCATCAGAGTGTAGCTCTCCTCTTACGCGAGAGCATCATGAGGGACAGTCAGGTCACTTGAACCTCTGTGTTGTTCTTGAGACCACTTTTGTGATTGCCTCACCTCATCTTGTTGGGGTTTCTTCTCTTTAGAAGGACTCTTCTTCAACACTGCCAGACCCTCCAGCTCCATTCATTGAGCCACCAGGTGTAGTTGTTGAGGATTTTACAAAGGACACTCATGTCCATTTTCCTGACAGTGTCTGCACACCTGTCATACCACCTACATTGGGGATTCCCTTTTAGGATCCTCATGTTTACTCCTTTGAGCATCAGCTCGGCCTTCCAATGACACCTCATCTTTCGAGGGCACCTCTTTAGTGTTCACTATCTTTCACTCCTTTGTATTGGAGTCACAGTGGTTCATTCATTGTTCCAAGGGTTCTTTCATTCTGGGGGGGCTTTGGAGCCTTGACCCTCTCTCACGGGGGGGTTGGCAGCATGCATTGTACTTATGGCTTTGAGAGAGTCTTTTGAAGTCATTTTTTTTTGTCTTTTGCTTTCTTTTATATCTCTTTTTGGAGAGGAGTTTTTCCCATTGGGTTTTCTCCTTTGTCTCCGATTCATAGAGATTTTCTTGTATTGGGTACCTGATCAGGCCTTGTTGCTGGGACCCATTTCCTGATTTCATAGCTGTGCTAGGTTAGCTTACCTCCTAAGCTTTGCTTAAGGGGGGGTGTTAGAGTAATTAGTTAGTTTTATTACTCTTCTTTACTAAAGCTTTCTTTTAGGTACATTATAATTAATATCTTTATTAATTATAATGTGCAACCTAGCTTTTCTAGTTTTAGGGTTTTGTTCACCTTTATAGGTTGAACCTTGTATTGTTTTTTCATTATCTTGGAATACAATTTCTCTTACACCGCTGAGATTTTCCAAGCTCTTGCTTTTTTGTCTTCTCTGGTTTCCTTTCAGCAACAGGTTATTTGCATGCAGGTGTTCTTGGCAAACTGTGAAGTTGGATTTCTCAATTTCTACAATAGGATCAAGGGCATTTATGCGATATGTGTCATCTCTGGTGATGAGAGAGGTTGAGCCTATAGAGTAGGCTCCAAAAGTGTCAAGATCTAGATTTGACATAGAAGGAACATCATGGTCCACTAAAGCAATATGCAGATTGAACTCATCAGACCCTATGCAAGACTCATCAACTACATCAGGTTGGACACTATAAAGTATGTGAAACATGTGCAACAATGAGAGGATGATAATGTGATAAGAGCACTAAAGGTGGATCTCACACATAAAGAGGTATGTGATGACAACTATCACACCTAAGGTGGAAATTATCCTAACCATGTGCTAAAATAAAATACAAACTCCTAAGTGTCACAATGACAACTAATATGCAAATGCATTATCCTAAATAAACTTAAGTAAAGTGTAATTAGTGAATATTTAATTACACCAACACCCCCCCTTAAGTGCAACTTAGGGAAATGCACTTAATCTCACAATGCAAGATGGGTCCCGACTACTAGGCCATGTTAGGTATCCATGTACAAAATGCAAGAACAATGCAATCTCTCATAAAGTGGAGAAAGAGGGAAAACCTCGTGGGAAAAACCCTCCCCCAAAAAGAGAGATGAATACAAGATGCATACATGGATGGAGTAATCAAGACCCCCCAATTATGACATAGATCATGCATATACAATAAAAAATCCCCCCAAAGGAAGGAAACAAGGAGACATGATATCCCCCCCCATAATGAGTAATCTCCTCCAAGGATGGTAAGTGCTTGAAGACAAAACATAGTCCAATGCCTACAAACAACATTTCTCCTATTAGGAAGAAGATACACCAAGTATAGATGTAAGAAGGCTTTCCATTGTGGATAGGAAGTAGTAAGGGTAATCCAAATGAAGTATGATGTCTCTGAAGTATGCCCAAGTGTCACCATGTCCTTGGTTGATGAAGATGCCATGAACCAATCAAGAGAAAGCCCAATAGAAGAAGGTGACAAACAAGGAACCAATGATAACTAATCCATGTAAGAATTTGGATCAAACTCCAAAGACAAAGATGCCTCCTCAAATGAAGTAGGAAGAGAAGCAAGAAAGCCCCCCATCAATATAGAATGTACACCCATGATAGATGCACCTGGATCAATGTAGAAACTGCACGAAGAAAACTGAATGATGTTCCCCCCCTTAGGAAGAAACAAGTCCATAGGTGGATTAATGAATCCTCCCCAATCCATAGGAAGAATAATCAAAATGAATGATGTCTCAGGAAACTGAATAGGAATCTCCAACACATGAGTATGGTTAACATGAACCATGCAATGTGACATCTCAAGTGAAGTTTGAGACTCATGAAAACCAATCTCCAAAGACTCAAATGTCTTCTCTAAAGTTAAAGAGACCTCCTCCAAATTTTGTATCAAAGGATCCACAATCATGTCAATCTCAAAATAATGATCAAGTAGATAATGAGGATGAGGGTCAACATGCTCCCTTGCAACAACTAAAGAAGGATCATCCTCAATAAAGAGAAGATGAATATCATCAATGAAGTCTCCCAAATCTGAAATGTAGGACTCCACAAACAAACCTGCAATGTCTATCAAGTAGGCATCTCATGGAACCAAGTCTGGAAGATGAATATCTTGCTACACTGAATCAATTGAATCCATGGCTGTGTGAATGTAAGCATCATCAGGAGCAACACTAGATGTGATATCAATAGGAGCAGAAGGAGCTACAATTGGAGGTTCTGGATGTTTTGGAAGTGGAGGAATGTGTGGATCTCCATACATTTCCCAAAGAATAGTCCAAAGATCAGGAATATTTTCTGTCTCATCATCATAGTCATCAAGGGAATCCATAACTTCCATATCCATATTCTAATAGATAACCTTAATAACTTCTGAGTAAGAGTCCTAATTGAAAGAAGGATTTTTAGGTCTTAACTCATACAAATAGGGCAATAGGTTATGCTCACTAAGATGAGAAAGAACCAATTCACTCCATTGCTTATAATTTCCTCTTGTCAACTTAATTAAACCATCCATGATGTGCTTCTCACATGAAATAATGAGACCAAAAAAACAATGCACCCCCCAAAATGCAATGAGCCAAAGAACCCCCCCAAAATAGATGATTTTGACACTTTATATATAGTGCATGTACAATTGCCACTTGCCCAAATGAATCAAGGTGGACTTTTGATTTTGATGATTACAATAGAAAATATGAAGCTATGGTAGATTCAAACAAATAAGACACAAGATCTCTCAAGGATCTAACAAATTACAAGTGCAAAAAATAGGCCAAAATAGATCAAATTCTTAAAGTACTATGTCTACTTAGAATTTTTCCAAATTGATACCAGATCTGAAAAGTAGACAAAAAATCATGAACTTTAAAAAAAAATAGCACCTGAAAATGTGTCCATATGAGCCCAAATGAAGCCTCTAAAGTTGTAAAAGTTAGGATTTGTAATTTTCAAAAAATATCAGAAATCACTTGCACCATTGTGGATCTTGAAATTCTACCCCAAAACAAAAAAAATTGCTTGAAAAAAGGAGTCCGGATGACTTAGATATCGCTATTTGAAAATTGCCTCTGAAATTATTTTTTCTGAATCGCTGTCGCCAAACCTTGAAAATTTAAATGGCTCTAGAATTTGCTTCAAATATCCAATTTGGATGAAACAAAACTCAATTTAGGGGTTTTTGGACCTCCTCAATATGATGCCAACCTCTGATTTGCACCAGCAAGCTCCAATTTTGACTTGCAATAAAATTCTCTCAAAATAGGCTATACAATGAAACTCTTATGGCTCTAATACCATGTAAGAATTTGCCTAAGGCAAAGAATAAAATGCCAAGATCTAGAAGCTCAAGAGATAGCACAAGAGAGATATGAAAAATAATCAAATAATTGATTATAGCTAATTGAATTGATTACAAAGTAGGAGTGTCTGAATATATAGGCAATGCAATAAGACTACATGATAAGGAAATGATAAGATATCACCCACAATAGGTGGAATCACATGTCCACAAAAGGTCGATCATCCTCCATTGTACATGAAAGTATGTGAAACATGTGCAAAAATTAGAGGATGATAATGTGATAAGAGCACTAAAGGTGGATCTCACACACAAAGAGGTATGTGATGACAACTATCACACCTAAAGTGGAAATTCTCCTAACCATGTGCTAAAATGAAATGCAAACTCCTAAGTGTCACAATGACAACTAATATGAAAATGCATTATCCTAAGTAAACTTAAGTAAAGTGTAATTAGTGAATGTTTAATTACACCAAGAAGTATGAACCACATCAACTTCCATATCCATCGTGGAAGATCCCTCGGAGAGGGTGTCCCATTTGCACTCATTTGAGTCTATTGTTGAGTTGCTACTAGGATTTTTGCACCAAGAAGGCTTAGGATGCTGAGAAGTAGAGGTACCCATGTCATTATGTGTGAGATCTCCTCTGTCTACCAATCACAAGATATTTTTGTGTTGTCTACTTCTAGGCATAGAGGCTTTAGTTGTGTCCTCATCAGGTATGCGTGCTTCTCCCCAAAGGAGTGAAGTAGAAGGGAGATTGTCTACTAGTTGAACCATAGTGTGCAGTGGTGACTCATATGTATCTGTGTCTAAATCACTGATCATGGGATCATTTCTAGAATAGTTAAGGAGATCATCGTTGGCACTGTATCCTAGACCTATGGTATCCTTAGAGGGTCGGCCATTGGTATGACTCAAAGGCTCAACTAGGGTGTGTCCATTATCATTTATAGGTCTGTGACCTTGATAGCCCATTTTCTGCAAAAAATTATAGCCTTTACCATAGCGCTTAGGGGAGATAGGTGTAGCAATTGTCGTACTGCTCTCTTTGTCTCTATAGATCCACTCCCTAACAACTTGTTCTTCTTTTTATGCCTCTAGGGGTACAAATGAATGAACAAAGGTATCAAAGACTGTCATAGTGGAAGTGGAGGGCTCCATCTTGTTAGAGGGTCTCCCATATGATTTAGGAGAAGTAGGCATAGTAGTAATGGAATCCAGTGTGTATTCACCCATACCAATGCTCATCATCTTTAATTTTTTCTTAGCAACAATCAGGGACGCATTAGGATGATGAGAAGGTTTGTTGTGAGGAACAAACATCTCAGCAGTAGTGAGAGTATTGATAGCTATAGCATTATCCCTAGGATTAACAACTTCAGTGCCATTGTATGGGAACTTGACACAGTGATGGTAGGGGGAAGGGACAACTTGCATGTCATGGATCCAAGGATGACCTAGAAGAATGTTGTATGCGAGTGGGATGTCCAACACTTGGAACATAATTTCTTTCATGACAAGGCCCACTTGAACAGGCAGCACAAAAAGACCCTTGGAAGATCTTTCCACTTCATCGTATGCTTTTATAGTAATCTTCTACTTAGGATCTACAACAAATTCTGATAAACCCAACTATTGCACCACATGGAAAGAAATAATATTTAACCCTGCACTATTGTCTATTAGGACTCGGAGGACTCAAGTATGGTAGACTTGGACTTTGATGTGTAAAGCAAGATTATGGGGGTGGCTAAGAGATGTGTCATCTTCTGCAGAAAAGGATAGGTAGTGTGGATATGAGATATGGTTGACCATAGCCTGGAACCTATCTAGATCAATGTCATTAGGGACATTTTCTATATGTAGAGCCTTCTCAAGGATCTCCTTGTGCAAAGGGGATAGCTCAAGCAACTCAAAAATGGATATCTGGGTGGGTGTTTGTTGCAATTGGTGCACAAGATCATAGCTAGACAAGATTGAAGGAGCTGCTTATTTGGAAGAAGAGATTTTCTTGGGATCATGCATAGTTTTAAGGACAATTTTGGCTTGCCCCCTAGTAACAGCATTTAGTGTCTCACTTCGAGAAGATGAGCCATCCAGTGTTTGCAAGACCAACTTTGGTATACCATGATTAGTGTTATTATCATCTTGAGATCTCATCATAAGAACACTCTTAATGGGCTCTACCATGTTGATCATAGACGTATCAGGAGTATATGTATAATTGATCTTTGCATCATGATTCTTCTTATTTTCTTGAGAGGACTTCCCCTTTTTGTACTTAGGTAGAGGGGTCTTGAAAGCCTTGTGATCAAAATTTTTAACTAAGCCATCTATGAGAATGGTGCCTCCATCAATGAGATCTTGGATAACATCTTTAAGCTTGAAACAATTATCTATCTTGTGTCCCTTATTTCTATGATAGTGGCATAAATGAGCTTCTCTCCACCAATGAGGCTTAACTGGTGGATCATAGGGATGAGAATTTTCAAGAAGTGTAAGATACTTGTTGGAAACCAATGTCTTAAGAATCACATCGTATGGTTCAGCCAACTTGGTGTAGACCCGTCATTGTTATTGCTTCTTTGGCTTATCTGCATACTAAGGCTTAGGAGCACTGTGAGCATTAGCAACCTCTTGTTGTTTTTCTGTGTAGATAGAATTAGAGAGGTTGAAAGAAGGCTCTTTAGATTTTGGGGCATCTACAACCCCATCATTGAAAACATACTTATTTTTGTTCCAAGGTTTGCTCTTGCCCTTGCCATTGCCTTGTGTATCTTGATTAATAATAATATACCCCTTTCTTATGGCCACATCCTCAATCTGATATGCACTTTCAGCCATGTCATTGAAAGAGGAGAATAGTTGTTTCCTTAGATCATAATACAACTCAGGCACAAGAGTGTTGATGAAGATGTCAATCTTTTCCCTCTCGGGTAGCTGACGAGGATATCAAGAATACAATGACCTCCAACATTGTAAGTAAGTGGCAAATGGCTCACCTTGATTTTTCCTTAGAGCACTAAGATCTATCATGGTGATAGGCTATTGGATGTTGTATGAATAATGCTGAGTGAAGTGCCTAGCCAACTCATCAAAAGTCTTAAGAGGCGGTGTCAACTTTGCAAACCATTCCAAGGCTTGTCCTCTTAAACTTCTAGGGAATAGTCATAGTAGAAATGTGTCTTCATGAAGGAAGTCCATGCTAAGAGCATAAAAGTGATGCACATGGTCATGGGGGTCACCATTTCCATCATACTTGTCATATTTGGGAACCTCAATATCCCTAGAAATGGGACCATGTATAGATTCCTATCAAAGAGAAGAGCACAAATAGACTCTACAAAAGAGACCTTTGGAGGCTCCCTTTCTATTGCCATTTGGGCAAGACGTTGATTTGTCTATTGTAATTCCTCTCTAAGGATTTCCAATTCTATTGGCACTCTTTCTTGGACAATTTGTCGGACATCATAATTGGGAGGAAGCTTGTATCCTCTAGAAGTCATGAATTGAAAAGATTGGTCTCTATTATGCTCTAAAAGCTTATGCATCATTCATTGGGAGACCTTGTCTTGTTCAAATATTATAAGATCCTCACTAGAAATCTCATCAGTGGCCTCTTCCTCATGATGAGAGGGAGGAGGTCTAGGAGGTGAAGAAGGTACAACAAAAGTCCATCTTGGAGGAGACCTTGGTGGTGTGTTGTTGCCATAATTTCCATTAGTACCAAAAAGTGGTTTATGCTCATAACCACTAATCTCAAGTTGCTCCTGAGACATTCCTCTCATAGCCATGCACCTAAAAGCATTCATTTTGTCTAAATGCACTTAGTTGTCCTTATGCTCAAAGTTTTTTTGCAAATGGTGGAACTTTTCTTGTTCAGTCAGGGCGAGTGAGACACTGTCTATGCTTTTGGAGATCTTGAATGCGGAAAAAAGGAAGCCTCCTTTTTACCATGGGGTGAACTTGGAATCCTCAGATTGGTTAGGACTAGAACTATCGTTTCTAATTGGTGCTTGTGAGCATTTGGTTAGAGAAGGTAACTATGTATAATTGAATGGAGGGTGACTCTCCTACTCAAATTGAGACTGAGTTGTAACCAGGATGAAAAAGAAATGTTGGTTGACTAATAGAATGAGAAAAAGTTTCTTAGATGTTGAGATAAGAAAAGCTAATAAGGATCACTTGTTAAGATAGAACATTAGAGATGGCTTGTCAAAGGTGCTCAAGAACTTATAGCAATCAATTGACTCAAGCCAAGAGATGAGCAAGAAGCTCGATTAGCAAGTAGCTAGAGAGGTAACCATGGTGTGACAAGTGATCAAGAGTAGCATTTGTTAGGATCAAACCCAATAGTTTTAGCTCATTTTTTCCAGTCTAGAAAAAACCTAAGCATGCAGATAACAAACTAGCTTCAGGTAAGAATAGGAAAAGACACTCTGCAACAAGTTAAAATTCAAGTTTAGCAGCTCTGAATTACAATAGCGGTAGGACAATAGAATAACTCAAGATGATACTTCATAGAATAGCAGGATGATACAATTTATTAGGACAATATTTCACATAAGGCAGTACAATGGAATCTAGGCAAGTGATGTGACAGAGTTTATAGTATGCAAGCGATAAAGAATTAGGAACAATGTATCACACGACAATTCTCAGGAGGGTGTGCAATGATGTTTTAGTATCATACGACTCTTGACCAGTGAACGTGAAAAACTAAGTTTTGAATGTAATTTGGTTAATGTTGTATGCAATTTATTGGTCTTAAGCACAGTGATATCAGAAAATAGACAAGTTTGCAAATAGTAGGTGATCAAACATGTCATAAAACACTTGCACAAGGGAAAAAGAAACCTTGCCAAGACAAGCAATTGGGATATCAAAATGAAAAATTCTATGAGCACTACCATGATGTTTAATGTTTGAGAACATTTACATGGGTAGATCACAATGAGAACACTTCAAGCACTTACTAGCCTTGAAGGAAAAAATCTCAATACTTAACAACTTGGCCCACACTTGATGTCCCATCGCATCACACAAAGTGGTTGCCCACAATAGATGTTGGCTTTTTTGTGGAAGTGCCAATGACACAACCAAAGGAACACAGATGGTGAGTAGTCTTGGGGTGATCCGGGTTAGTCCACTAGGATCAATCCTTGCACCAAGATGTTAAGCAAAAAAATTGGGTAGCTTCTATCTATGGTTCTTAGTAAGAGGTCTGTTCGTAATACTCCTCTTGCTCCCCCAAGGGACTCCTTATCTTGCGGCAAGTAACAGACCTCGCAGCCATAAGAGTACCTTAAGCATTCTTGCTCAGCATTTTCCTCATGGTCACAATCCCACAAGTACTCACATTAAGTGAAGACAAGTACTACGTCTACCAAAGTTTTGTGTCCTTGATAGCCTTGAGTTTATAGTGGGTCGAAATAGCTAGTGAAAAGCTTGTCCCCACTTGGGTCATTCCTCTTGATTGCTCAAGAGCAGGCCTGCTAAAGGATTCTAAAACTAAACAAAGAGTGGATCAACCTTTGAGTTTCAAGATTTTTGTTTCACCTCAAGGGTGAAGAGCATACTCTCCTAGCTCAAAATTTCTTCCAAACACACAAAGCAAAGGTTCAATTACCCTCTTGCTTTCAAAATCCAAAGATGGGTCAAGATTTTTGTTTCACCACAAGGGTGAAGAGCATGCTCTCCTACCACCAAAAGATTCCTACAATAAGATATTAAGTGTCTAAAAAGGAAACAACTAGTATATGCTACACTTAAAAATGAAAGCAATAAAACAAGCACTTGATTGGTTTTTATGCTTTGGGCAGCCCTGCAAAAACAATTAGTAGCCCTTGTGCATTTGGAGCTTTGACATGCGTTCTTTTTGGAAAATATTCAATCAATGAGAGAACCTACAAGCACAAATTGTTAGCTCCACAATGGTTAGCACATCAAAACCAAGTAAAACTTGCAAGTAAACCACTGTCTAGCTACAACAAATCAGAAAATAGAAAGTACGAAAATTGAAAATAGCAAGCAAAACTAGCAAATTTGGAATTTTGGGTCTTTATTGTCATGGAATTCTGTGCAAGATAGTACTTAGGGCTATGCGAGAAAGTACCGAACTGCGCATGAGAAAGCACAAGCTTGCGCAAGAATGTACAAAGGCTCACATGAGAAAGTACACGGGCTCGTGTGAGAAAGTACACAGGCCCATGTGATAAAACACCTTTATCATGTACAAAAGTGCTAGTACCAACAAAACTTCACGCGATGTAGTGAGAAAATTCACATGAGATCCCGTAATAGTGATGCATGGAAGTATGGACAGCACACAAAAATTGTAAAAAAAAAAAAAAAATAGCTGAAACATGCAGCGGAAAGGCATAAAAAGAAGGAAAAAATAGAGCTATTCTACCCCATGGTGGGCGCCAAAAATGTACACACTAAGATGTGCACTTCTCTAAGTCATTACTTCCAAGAGAATCCATGGATTGGAGACCTTGAGAAATTGACCTAGAGCTCCCTAGGCATGGAGTGCAAGGTTATTGATAGTACTCTCAGCTAGAGCTAGTAAAGCATATGACCTTGCTAGTAAACCATGCAATGGGAGATTCAATGAGACAAGGGAAAGAATGCCAATATCTTCAAGAATCAATAATAGAAATGCAATGCAACTATGCTAAGAATGAAGATGCAAGTAAGCTATGCTAGAAATGAACAATGCAAACTAAGCTATGAAAGGGAAATGAAAGTATTACAAGCCTTGCTAATTAATCTATGTGAGATAATCTAGAACTTGAAAGGAAATCTAAAGTAAGAAAGCATAAACATGAAGCTATGATGAAAGAATGAGAACTAAATGCATGAAGATCTCCAAAGCTCCAAAGTCTCCAAGAAATCCTGTAGCATAAGATTAGTATTCAAAGATCAGCCTCTAGAATGAGAAGAGAGCTCTTCTTTTATAGAAAGTGAGAATCAACAGACGATGGAGATTAAGAGGAAAAAGATTTGATCAAGGGTGGAGTTTGAAAGAGGGATCAATCCATGTGCACAAGTTTCCTCCAATGAGAAAGAAGTGTTTACTTTTGAGCCTCATGTCAGACAAAAAGGCCTTTTCTTCTTTTTATAAAATAAGAATAATGCTTTATTTGTGCAACTTAGGATAAGAGGAAAGAGTGGGGACTTTTTATTTAATAAAAGGGGAGGGAATTCCTTTTAATTAAATAAAGACTTAGGATAAAATGGTTAGCCCATAGAATATAATCGAATAAATGATAGGATTAGGATTTGATCAAGAAAAAGCAATTGATGAATTTAGCAAATAATGCTAGCAAGGGGCTAATAGTCTAGATGACCATTTTTGGGTGATTACAAGAATGAGTAGGTATGTTCTCTCTTCCCTTATTTATAGATCAAAATTAGGGTTTTTTATTAGGGTTTTTGTTAGGGTTTATTTATGTTAAATTCAAATTTCCCTTCATATGCATTTAGATAGACATTCACTTTTTTCATCATTACTTGAGTTCTGTAGCTCTATTTTTAGTGTCATCTATAGTGTTGGAATCATGATTGAGATACCTAATCTTTGAAATAGTTTAGGAAGGGTAGGAATCTTTCTAAATGGTTTAGGAAATGCCTTTTTCAACAAATTACATATCCAGTGTATAGGGCTATCCTTATCACCTTGTTTCACCCTTCAGAAGTAGAAAGCCAAAACAAGGGGGTAAAATGGGCTCTATGCACTTCTCAATTTAATTTTAGTAAGTCTTAGGTGATTTATGGATTTTCATTAACCTTGTGTGCTGCAAGTTGCGGGTACTAACAGTTGTTTTGCAGGATCTCTACATTGAGGACTTGGTTATATCCTTTTTATTTATTATGATGTTTTCTTACTTTAGCTTTCATATTCACGTAGTGTCATATCTAAGATAAAGTGGGGGATAAATGTATCATCTTAAAATTGAAGCACTTCCATTTTGGTAGGTTTAGCACCCTCATTTTATAAATTTTCATGATAGATTTGTATTTAGGATGTATCTGCACTTGATTCTTTATTTCTAGGTGAAATTAGGGTTAGGATCCTAAGGATTCTCCTTGATTTCCTTCTTCATGGATTTATTTTATATTTAGGACCTATGTAATAGTCCTCCTAGCCTTCATCACATTTCTTCTAGGCCTCTATGCCCTTTTTCGACATTCTATTCTATTTTTCCATCATTCAAAGTCTCTGGCCAACCCAAAAACTTCCCAGAAACTGCAAGGTGACTGGCCTAAAACCTCAAGTCAAGGTCAAGGTTGACCCTGACCTAGGTCACGGTCGAGGTCAACCTTGACCTTTGTCAGGTTTTGGTTCCCGCTTCCAAATCTGAATCATAGTGGGCCCTAAATTAAAAATGGGCCTCCGGATCCAAATGCAGAAGGGTTTTTATTCAATATTCATTTATTATATTTCCTTCCTTAGTTGGCTATTGTGATTGGACCATAATTCAAGGTGAAATTTGAATTAGGGTCCCTTACATTTCCTAAGGAACCTTGCCTTGAAATCTCTATATAAGAACTTTCTTTTGCCTTCATTTCAACAAGTGAACAAGTCATAATTTATGGACAAAGTGATGCTGAGGAGATGATGATGCAAGATTGTAAGAGGCTGATATAAGAGAACAAGATATGATGTTTCCTTGATGCAAGAAAGCATTTTGTGGACAATTCATTTGGAGCAAGAAATATTCCTTCTTCCTTGATCTACCATTTCCAATATTCAAGCATTCAAAAGATACAATCATGGGGTAGCAACTACGGATTATGAGTTTGGTAGGAGTTTCAATCTATGCATTTCTCTCTCATTTCAATTCATGCTAGGGTTTCAATCTAGAGGATTAGATCTTGGCATTGCACATTCAAAGCTCTTCCTATGAGCAACACACACATATTCTATTACATTCGGCTATTCGTGGAGGTGGAAAATATAAAAATGGGGGTTTGAATAAGGAGAAACCCTATATAGCCACCCCAAAACACCATTTTTAGATATCTTTGTCATTGGTTCAGGAGTTGGAGAGTAGATTTGGATACCCTTTTTGGAAAACTTTTAGGATCTACGAACAAAATTTCCATCAGAGCAATGCAGGTCAAGGTCAACATAAAGGGATCAAGGTCGACCTGGTTAAGAAAAGGCAAATATTTTGGGGTTTTCTCTGTCTCCGTGTTTCTGTTCCAGAACCGGTTGTAGAATTTCTAGAAACTTGGTATAGACACCAGAAAATAGGTATTTCCAGATCTGCTATGTTATGAGATATGTATTTCATTTTATCTGATTTCATTATTATTTGCAAGCATTTACAGATTTATATTCCTTATCATAAGATTCTTGTATGCATCTTACACAGTGAAAAGCGTAAACAACCCAAAAACAACATATAAAGTCTTGAAAAAATGATCATCTTGGTGAAAACCTAGTATAAATGCCTTGATGAATTAATTTTTTTTTCAAAAAGCTTAAAAAAGCAAAAAAGAAAAAGAAAAAATAAATGAACAAAAAATTGAAAAAGAATAAAAAGTGCCTTGATGAAAATTTGGTAAATAGGTATCTTGGTAGCAAAAATAGTATCTCTTCCAAGTGGTGAAAACCTTGTAAATAGACACCTCTTTTACTTCAACACTCCATCTATTAATGCATATTTTGGTTGCTTCCCTTTAGTTTCCCACTTTCATGTATTGTCATTTTGTTCTTTATTTCTTTTCTTTCATATCCATCTTTAGCTTGTACATAGCCTTCAATCACTTTCACGACATCTTTGGTTCTTCATCAAACCTTCATGGCTTAAAATAGATCAACATCTAAGTCTTGGGGCAATCAAACCCTATTAGGGGGCAATGTCCTAGAATTTCAACCAAATCATCCTTATGTTAGTTACTATTTGTCCAATTTGAGTCAATTTCTTGCCTCCTAAACACTAAAGGGTTTTTCCATTGACATCTTAAATGCACAAACAACACAGACAATCATATCTATGACATGAAAACAATCACTGGAAGTATTTGAGCTATGTTGAAATCTTATTTGTATGCTGTCTGTTATAATTAGCTTTTTGAATATTATAATCTTGATTTAGAGAATCAAGGATTGGGGGCATAATACTTTTTTCTTGGTTTTATATTTGTAGGATTAGTTTTGATGATATGAAAGTGTCACACAAACTGGGTGTCTATGGTAAGAGCCTCTATCATGATAAGAATGCCACATTTATCCCAACCCTCTTTATTTGAACTCTTTAGTGAGGTTTAAAATTCTCCTTGTTTGTTAATGAGTGATTTCTTATTATTATTGCAATCTCAACATCTATCCAAGGATGTGAACATATGAGTCACTGCAAGTATACAATGCTAAAACATATCCTAGGTTGAATGATAAAGGGTCATTGTGGATAGAAAAATCACTATTGCATAGGAAAAGAAGGATCTCTATCTTGTTTGGTGTGTTTGTACACAAGAGACATTCAGGTCATCTTGACACTTTATGCCCTAGTGTTTATGATTCGCTTGCAATATTCAAAGGAAATGATGCTAAGGTCTTCCAATCTCTTTGTATCTTGGTGCTTATGTCTACTTCTGACACTTAATCTGACTATGTCATATTAATATCCTCATGGTTGCCTCACTAATGAGGGTTGTATCAATATTTTGTGTCCTAAATGCCCAGTGATGAAAAAGAGCATTTTAAATATCAGTGACTAAGTCCTAGGCTGCATTCATTGTGGAATTTATATTCAATATATTTTTAATAAGGTAATGTTATTTATTGAAATCACAAATATTTTGTGAGGAGCGAGATTATAAAATGACAATTCACATTAATGCATTCATCATGCTATCACAAGGAGTTAATTGCAAACCTTTTTATGACATGATTGAGTACATGTACGTTGGCATGCCATTTCCTGCATGACATGTTAACCTTTTGACCCCTTTATACCAATTTGACCTAATTTTTAAAGTGCTCTAATTTTGATGAAATTTTACCCCTACCTAATGTGATGGTCCTAACTCCATTTTCAAGATCAAAATAAAAATATGACATCATCTATATTATCAAAATCTTAAATCAAATTTCTAGTCAAAAGTAGTTGATCGCTTGTGCAAACGATCTCCATTACACAAATTGAACCCAAAATATTTCCTAATCTTATCTCAATCCAATCTATGTGCTAATTTTTTTTGGTTAAGCATGACCAACCCATGGTCCAACTTGGTTAAACTTGGTCAACAAGACCTCAATCAAGTGCATAATTCCTTCCTAAATGTATGCAACACAATCCAAAACAGATCAAATCTTTTTAACATAATTTCTAATCAAAATAAGATTCTTTTTATCAATCAAATATCTTGAAATCACTATGGTACCTCGCTATATTTATATTTCTCTCTCCGAGGGGGAATGATCAATACATCATTAGTCCATTATCATTAATCAAAGATCAATCTACAAATCAAGAAAATTTTCCAAATCTTCTTCAATGATAAAGTTGTCAAATCTAATTATCAAACAAGACCACATCACTAGGGGCATCTCAACTTCATTAGAATCCATATAAAGTTGAGGTTATTTGATCCTTCTGCATGAGTAGTTTCATTGCTTCACATCAAGTCACTCAAACATACACCTAATCTATTGCAACCAAATCTCTAGGGGCATATCAGGTTCATCAAGACCCATATTAATATGATATTGTCTTCTTGATCTTGTAATTGGCTTCATCAGAACCCATATCAAGTCAATTATCTTAACTAGTCTCTTAATAGTAATCAGTTTCATCACACTACATCAAGCTATATATTCTGGTCTTATAATCAATTGGGCTTTGTTCCATCAAGTTTAGAGTCAGTCTCATCAGTCCCTATTCAAACAAGTTTAGGATTGAGACTTTCTAATCATCAATTGGTCTTCATTCCATCAAGTTTGAAGTTAGTTTCATTTATTCTACTTCAATCAAGTTCAGAATTGGTATCTTTTGAATCATCATTTGATATTTGTTCAAACAAGCTCAGAGTTGATTTCTCTTTCTAAGGAATAGTTTCATCACTTCATATCAAACTATTCTATGCTTCAAAAATCAAATGTTCTTTGAATCAATGCGCTACTCACAAATCAATTGAAAGAGGGGAAAATGTACTCACCTAAAATTGGTCTCCTAAACTATGGGACCTAATCTCTATTATTGATCATAATCATAAAAGTCTTGTATCATCTTAAAATGGAAGTACTTCCATGTTAAGAGAATTTAGCCCTTTGAGTAAGTGGTTTGGGGTCATGTTAAGTGCCTTGATTGGGTCTTTTCATGTATTTGGCTTTCTCCCCATTTTCCACTTCTTCTCTGCACTTGATTTCTTCATTCTAGGTGAAATTAGGGTTAAGGTCTTAAGGACTTTCCTAATTTTCCCTCTTCTATGGCTCTATTTTCTAGGTAGGATTTAGAAATGAGACCTCCTAGTCCATCATCACATCATTCTAAGGATTTTTTGTCTATTCCTGACACTGGGTCCTGCTCAAATATCAATTTCTAAGTTTCTGGCATCTCCTGGAACCTCTACTGCAAATCCTAACAAAGTTAGGGTTTGAGGTCAAAGTCAACCTTGACGCTAACTAGGTTAGGGTTGACCTTGACCCTGACTAGGTCAGGGTCAACCTTGACCTTGACATCTTCCTGCCAAGATTTCAAATTTCAAATGTTGGCAGTTTGGCTTTCAGGAAAGTTATTTCTCCGCTTCCGGGTTGGCTGTTTCGAGCTCCGAAATGGTAAATCCTTTAATTGTATTTAATCAAGGTATATTTTCTAAAGGTGAGGACCTAATTGGGATTTAATTCTTCAAGGTAGCCCATCTAGAGGAGTGTGCCCTAGATCACTATAAAAGAAGGCCTTCCTCTCTCATTTTCATATCAAGTTTACATCACTCAATCATCAAGTTTTCTCAATCAAGTATCTAGAGCTCTCAAGTGCAAGCAAGTCTTCAAGCATTAAAGTGTTCAAGTATTCATCCATCAAGGAGTTCCATTGTTAGCTATTGAAGGAATCAATCTCTTTGGATCCCCCTTGAAGATTTATCCTTCTCCATTCATTCAAACCTTCTCATATGCAAAGATCAAATCAAGATTGGTGTTGAAGATCAAAATACCATTGATTGGAGACATCCTACACTCATTGAAGCATTCTTACTTGTGGATTTGAGGATTCAAATCCTCTACAAGGACTTCAACATAAGAGAGGTGATTTGTTTCAATTACTTTGTTTATGCACAATATATTTCAATTCAATTTCAAGGTTAATTCCTAAATTGGGGTTTGACCAAGGCAAACCCCCCATACAACCAAAAACCCCCATTTTATTGCAGGTAGAGGTGTGAAATCTTGGATTTGAGAGTGAATTCGGATACCCTTTTCGGAAATCTTTCAGGATTTGGGAATAGAATCGAGATCAGACTTCAAATAAATAATGTGGTCTTTGACCTTTTAAAAGGTCAAAGTCGACCTGTGTGAATTTGGAGAAAAGATTTCTGGGTTTTGTCTGCCTCGACATTTCCAATCCAGAACAGGGGATGAAATCTTCAGAAAGTTCATACAGAAGCCATAATTCAGCATTTTCCAGATCTTCCCTAGTTCAAGGTTAGTATTTGCACTTCAATTATTTTAGATTTCAAGCTTGATCCAACTATAGGGAAGTATAGGGTTTCTCTCTCTCTTTCATATTCTTCATAGATTGATTCAATTGTGTATTAACCTCTTGGTTGATCAAATTGGATCTCTCCTTTGGAAATTTGGATTTAGGAGTGAATCTTACATTTTCCCCACACACTTACACAAATAGAGGTGATTCCAAATTACTTCTATTCAAGTCCTAACCCAAAAGATAATTCAATTTCTTTCAATATGATATGATCATAAAAGTTGCAAAATCATCAAAATTAATTAATTCTTAAACATCAACATTATTTGGCAATTAAATCAATTTAAATCAATTAATTTAATTAAATATCCTTGCACATTAATTAAATTGAATCCATTTTTCATTTACACATAAAAAAGGAATTAATTTGAAAATTTAAGATAAATCCTTAAAATTGACAAAAATAATGGATTATCTTCAAAATTGATAAAAACAAAAAACAAAGATTGATAAAAACAAAGTTGATAAAAGCAAGGCAAGTTTGAGTTAAAAAGTTGAGTTGCATAATTTATTAAATCATATTAAAGAAAAAAAGTTGTTAACTTGAGCATAAAAGATTAAGTCAATCAATTTTATCTATTATTTCCTCAAATCAACTCAAAAAGAATGTTCTAAATCAGCTTTAACTCATCTTTGGATTAATCTTGATTGTTTGTTTGAATCAATCTCTAATGTCAATTTTATTAGGCTTCCTATAAAAGAAAGGCTCCTCTTCTCATTCAATATGCGTAATTTTGATAACATTGTTATTTTGTAGCTTTTGAGGAGCTATTGCACATCAATTCATCAATTTGAGAGTTTGTATATTCTTGCTTAGTTATTTGCATATCCTTATAGCATAGATTTCATTTACTTTTCTTATTTTCTCATATCTTATTTGCATTGAAAAATAGAAAAATATAGTTTAATATTACATTCATACAGAAACCATATGTCTCCTCGGTGTAGTCAAGCCATTGATCCTGCTTGAAAAATCTATATTTAGGAGGCAATATATTAAATTTTTATGGTCTTATGCATTTATTTATCAGATATCATTTGACTAACCATGCATCTAATGATCTATTGAAGTGTTTATGATAACAACTTGCAAGATCAAATTTCATACACACACATAGTCACACAACCAAATATATGAACGTGTGTACATGGATGAAGATAATCTCTGCAACTCTGTTACATTAGAAGATAGTAAAATAGTAAATCACCATTTATAATTTGATAAACTACTCAAATCATCATGTCAATGTGTACCAAAAAGTGTGGTCACTTCTATAAACCATTACACTTGAGGGAATCCATGAAGAAGGAGATCTCAAGAAGTGGCTTATAGCTTCCTATCCATGATGTGCAAGAACCATGTAGATATTATGAGTGGTGGCTCTCAAATGAACTTTAAAGAAATACCCTTGCAAGGTGCACCATATAATGAAAGATTCAAATGATAATGTAAAGTAGATCTAAAATGATATGCAAGATCTAAGATAGCATGATGTGTAATAAATAGAAAAAAAGTAGATCTAAGATGAGATGCAAGATCTAAGCTAAAATGATATGCAATAATGTAAGAAAAGTGGATCTAAGATGAGATGGATTAAGATAGGTGCAAGAAAGAAAATGACAATGATGATGTAATGCTTCAATATGAGAGATCTAAGAATGTCATAGCTCCAAGATGCCAAGATTTGTAAGACTCCAAGATTCCAAGATTGTAAGATGCCAAGATTCCAAGATTGCAAGATGCCGAGACTCCAAGATGATAAGATGCTAAGACTCCAAGAACCTGCAATAAAATTTAAAGATCTCAAGAAGCGAAGAATGCTATCAGAGTGGGGTAATGCAAGAGATGGGATCTCAAGAATGAGGAAGAGAGTCTTTTTTTTAATGAATTTAGAAATGAATAGATGATCAAGATTAAGAGGCAAAAATAAATGAGCAATGGTGGAGATTAAATCTTGGTTGATCCATGTGCTCAAGATGCTCAAGAGGCAAAATCAATGGACATGATTAAGAGGCAAAATAATAAGTGGTTGAGATAAAGAGGCAAAACCCTTTTTCAAAAGTCAAAAGATTCCATCTCATTGGAAAGTGCACTTTTATTTTAATTTTTAATTTTTAATTTATTATTTTTAGCAAAGTGGTTTCTATTATTAATTAAAAGATTTTTCATTTAATTAAAAGAGATTTTTATTTAATTAAAAGGGAATGTGTTCTTTTAATTAAATGTGGCTTAGGATAAAGTGATTTTATTATTTAATTAAAAGATTATTTAATTAATTAAAAGGGAGCATGTTCTCTTAATTAAATAAAGCTTAGGATAAAGTGGTCAAACTTTAAGATATAATCAAATAAATGATAAAAGGATGATTTGATCAAGAAATAAGAGATTAAATAAATATGCCAAATTGATTAAGCACAAGACTTAGTCTAGTATTTAAATTTTAATGTTTAATGTTAGAGTGAGGCTCAAAGTTTACTAGACCATTTTTGGGTGATTACAGTCAACACCTAAAAATTAACATGAACATAGTAGAAATCCTCCACAACATACCTTAAGTCAAGAAAATCATCATATTCAATAATCTTCATTCACCATACCTCTCAACATAATGTTCCTTTGAAAAACTACATAATAGACATGTTGACATCAATGACAAAACATCAAAACTTGCCAAAAATCTCCCCCTTTGGCACTGATGAAAACCTTTGATTCAAAAAAAAAGTAATGCAATAAAAAAACAAAATAATATCCATCCTATAAAGATAATCAATAGTACTACCAACATTATCCACAACTATCTTTCAGAGTCTCTCTAACTCTTCTCTTCTACCTCAATTTTTCTATATCTCTGCTCCCCCTAGAAGCAAGATTCCCTTGGTTCATATCTAATTACATGATAATCTTATCTCCATTAGTTACTCCCCTTAGATATGCACTCTTATTGTTCACAAATTTTCTCTCTTATGTGCAAGTATATAACTTATTTTTCACATGCTCTTCTCCCCCTTTGACATCAATGACAAAGGTACATATCTTCTATGATATGCTCTAATTATGAATTTATCTTCTATACCTTAAACCATATATTACCATGCTTACTACTCCCTCTGAGTAGTAGCCTCCAAAACACCAATTCAACTTGAGTAATATCTCCATGAAGTCCATTGGATTGATGCATCCCTCTGCATCTTAGTTCTGATTAGGAGGGGCAGTCACCCCTAACGTTCCTCTAAGATACACAAATGCATCCTTAGGAAAATGCTTGTTGAATATAATAGCTATTTGTTCCTTGGTGTTGGTTCACAAAATGGATTTTATGCTTTAAAAGCTACCAATATACCTATAGATAGATTTTCAAGAGTGGTTAATTCCAAATATAGGGAAATCTAAGGCAATTCGACCAACTATAGGGACAAGACTACCCTTTGTACTTTTGGTTCTACAAGACCAAGGTGGGTTCACCTAATCCATCTCAACATACAATATTTTACAATTATCTATGGACTTTAATAGCATAAAATGATAAGAATATACTAAATGATGACCAATCATTCATTGATTCTTAATTATCATTTATAATATACAACCTGATAACCACAATACTCTGAATGGTTTTTTTAAAATTTGTATAATACAGCCAAACCAAACCAAACATATATCATTGTAGAAAATACTTATTCTTGACCAGTTGCTTATCCATTGGGAAATATTTCTAATGCAGAAGAAGAGTACAAAAACCAACTAATGTCAACGATTCATGACCTAAAACACTACCATATTATGACAATATTAATCTATTTAACCTAGACCCATAATTCTTAAATCCTTGTGCAAACCAGATAAATTTATGTTCTATCCAAAGCAATTTAATTTGATCCCAAATCAAAGCTAAGGAAATGAAACATACACACAAATAAATTCTATGTAATGAATCAGAAAATTCATAACTCAAGAAACAAACACATAGGAGAGACTTGAATCTAGAATATTTGTATTATGTATGTTGAATCATGTTCCTTTATACACCTTGCTTCAAAATAAGATCCACCACAATAATATCTAAAGACCTAATTTTTTTTATTTCTATATTGATATAGTCTAATATAGTCTACTATATTTATGATTGAAAATTTATATGAAAAAATGTTATATCAGTTTTCCAACCATTCTAAATGATCTTG
This sequence comes from Chamaecyparis obtusa, assembly GCA_027943335.1. Lineage (NCBI taxonomy): Eukaryota > Viridiplantae > Streptophyta > Pinopsida > Cupressales > Cupressaceae > Chamaecyparis > Chamaecyparis obtusa. The sequence goes on from BSBK01005252.1 coordinate 152,721, forward strand.
GGAATCCTTTTATAGATCAAGGATTGCAACAAGCTTTAGATCATTTAGGAAAAAGACAAGACAAATGATACATCATGAAAGAGAAAATTATAACAAAACAAGTAACTGAGTTATTACAAGATTTCAAAAGACAACTTCTAACTAGACCATAGTGCCTCTACAACAACTTCAAACTTGTCATGCTCTTGATAGGTGGTGCCTTCATCTTTACTAATCTCATGCACAAAATTTGTTACAAACCGTCGAATACTTCAAGGTGCTAGATAACTACCACCTGTTGAAACCATACTAAGGTGTTCTTTTTCCCTTGGTACATCTGAGATATACTTGCCTTTACATTCTTTGAACACCTCATCATTATGCCAAGGAAAGCTAACAATATCAACCTTCTGATTGTTGAAAACACCCCATTTTGTCCTTAGTCGTTCAACTTCCTTTCCTAAAAACCCAAAATGAGACTTTGCATTTTCAATTGATTCTAAAGTTTGAACAAACAAGATGGTACTCTCAAGATTTATAATACTTTATCCTTATGGATAATTCACTATCCATCTCTCCAATCCATCTCCTCCCACCCTTTAATTTACCAACCTTTTTGAAAATACTAGGAAACATCTCAAAATAGACATTGGAATATTCCTTCTTGAGTGACATTGCTTTCCTTTTAATGTTATCTCTTTTTGTTGTAAATTCTAACAAGCTTTTAACAAACTTGTGAGTATACTTAATTGTAACATAAACATTTTCCTCAATTTTAGATAATGAATACATGAATTTTAAATCAACTTACCTCACAATCCATGTATCCAAAATTGGCTCTAATGTAACCTTGTCCTCAAAAGAATTCAAAATTCTCACTAATCTTTCTCCACTTAAATAAACAATTTTCAACTCAATGTTCTGAACAAATTGCAAAATTGCGTCTCTGACCTTTTCCTCATACTTCTTGACAACTGCCAATTGTCCTTTTCTAAATTCTTCCATTTCATCTTTCAAATTATCCCCTTCCCCTTTTAATATTTTTCTTTCCTCTTCTAATTTATCTTTCTCCCATTTGAGATCTCCTTCCCTCCGAGAACTAGGAGGTGAAGGGGAAGGAGGAAATTCAATAATAAGACTAGATGGTGAGGGTTTGGAAGGAGAATAAGTAGTTAAATTATGAGAAGGCTCTCTAATTTGTTGTTATCCTACCAATTGTATTCTTAGGTCTACAATTATCTTATCCTTCTCACTGGTCTCCCTCTTCATCTCACCATATGCTTTGAGGACTATTTCTAAGTTGATTGTGAGCTCTTCCTTTTCCTTGGCTTCCTTCTCTGCCACCTTCATACTAAACTTAGTACACTCTAGAATCATACCAGATGCCTCCATACTAAAGAAGGATTGATTGTTTGATGGGGGTAGATTAGGTCGAAACGTGAGGAAGGATACATCCTGCACAGGCCCAGTTGATTGATGATGGAAGATTAGGTCAAACATGAGGAAGGATACATCCTGCAAGGACTCATTTGATGAGGAGAATGTTGTGTTGTTTTTGGAAAATGATGAATCAAGGATAATCATATGATCAAGGATAGTAAAAAAAAGATGTTGAAGTACAAGGCTGGGTCGGACAAGTTCAAATGATCAAATGTTGCTACAAGACTGACGAAGATATGTATAAAAAGACAAAGATATAGTACAAGCAAGATGGGATATTTACAATAGATATGTATAGAAGCTCAGGGATTGGGATAGGACAAAGATATATACAAAGCTCAGGATTTGGGATAGGAGGATTAAACTATACAGGATATATATAGGAATGATTGCACTATACAAGATATATACAGGAAGCTTAGGATTGGGGATAAGAACTAATTGTTGTGTGTTGGATAGGTTTGAGGATAGAACACCTTGGGAAGATGGGTTTGTTGGAAAGTTGAATATACTAGTGTATATGACTAAGATTAGTGTTTTCATTATGGCAAAAAAGTCATGAAGTTTTGGAGTCAGTGCATAAGTTAGAAGATCAGAAAATGGCTAAGTATGAAAGACAGAGCAGACAGTTAAGTACCTGATGAACAGAGCATCAGCGCACGTGCATATGACTGTGTTTTGGTATGCTCCCTTGAAGATAAGATTTTGTATATGTTAGTAAGCTATGGTTAAGAATGCATGGTCAGATGTGTTAGTATGAAGAAGTTACTACGAGTTGAAGTGACACAGACAGTGAGCGACAAAACATAACAGAGCATGGAGCTGACTGTTAGTTTTTTTGTATAGTGTGTATCTTTTTGTGATGTAAAGGCTATGCACCTATTGTAATTGTGTTATAGACTTGTTAATATCATTGTATGTAAACATGCTTGAGCCAATTCATTTGGAAGCATTGTTTTTATTATATTATAGGCTGACTTAGTAAATAGTTTTGGTTGCGCCTATATATAAGACATGCACCTTTGTATTTGAGCATGTTTTTTTGAGTTAGAAGATGAAATAGCAGAGCATAACTATGTGAAGAGCAGTAAGAATGATATAGAGCTTTAAAAGAGGTTAAAGCATCAATGCACAAAAGGAACTGATCAGACAAGCAGTGTCATAGCAGTAGTTCACCATTGCAGATATAGTGTGTATTTGATATCTAGGAGGTTGTAGCCTTCTCTATTGAGTAGTGAGCTCTGGCAGTGAGCCAACCACCCCTAACAGGGTTATTTTTAAAATACTCCTAACAGGGTCCGACCCTTGACACGGTCATTTTACTAAAGCATTGTAATGACAACTCCTAACGGGTCTAAGGAACATTAATAGGTTCATAATACACAAGTACAATTATTAGTGGGTATTAATTCCTAGAGGGGTTTTTCCTTTGGCCAAGGTTTCCTCGTAATCATATCTGGTGTTATGTGTTATGTGTTTACTTTACTTGAATTGTTATTCAATTCAGTATTTAAGCAATTGATTTAAGTTTCAAGATATCATAAATTAATAATATAGAACACTAATTCACCCCCCTCTCAGTGTTCCCATTCCTAACAGGGTTGGTGGTGGGGATGGGGAGGTTTGAAGTGTTGAATGGGTGAAGGAGATGGGGGGATGGGAGTTTGATAGATAGTAGCTCAGTCCACTATGTATGGTGTCTGTTTCTAGGTTTTCAATAACATACTTATCCAAGGTGCTTGAATTGCCAAGTTTTCACCATTGGATGATTATTTCTCTTTACTTTTTTTATTTTTTTATTTTTTGTATTAGATTTTTTTTTATTTTTCTAATTTTTATAGATTTTCTGGATATATAGGATATGGTTCAAGCATAGAACCACTTCATATGTATGATGTTTTGAGGATCATTCAGGGGCTCACCTTATGGTGTTGATAACTGATAATCTCCCAAGCCAAAGGCTGTTGTAACAATATAGGGACCCAACCAAGTAGGTTAAAACTTTCCTTTCTTCTCCCGATGTGCTTGTAATTTCTAATTTTGCTTGAGGACTATATCACCTACCTGAAACTATCTAGGATGGACCTTTTTGTTGTATCTCCTTTTGAGTCAATTTTGATATGCAACTAGGTGATCATATCTTGTTGTCTCTTTTAGTCTAATAGATCTAGTTGTGTGAGACATGCCACACGGTAGTCTTCATCCATGGTATAGTTCTTGATGGATACACACAATGAAGGTAGATCAACCTTGATTGGTAATAATTCAACACCATATACAAGGGAGTATGGGGTGGTGCCTACGGGAGTGCAATAGGAAGTAAGATAGGCCCAGAGGGTAGGATTGATTTTGAGGTTCCAGTCATGACCATAATCATTGACAACCTTCTTGAGGATTTTGAGGATAGTTTTATTGGTTGCCTCAACTTGGACATTTCCTTGAGGGAAGTATGGGCTAGAGAAACAATGATGGATGTCGATTCTAGCACATAGATCACCCACATGATGGTTTTCAAAGGGTGTGATGTGATCTGTGAAGATGGTGGAAGGGATGTCGAAGCGATAGATGATATGGTAGAGGATGAACTTAGATATATGAATGCCACTAGTGACGATGCACAAAATTGATTCAACCCACTTTGTGAAATATTCAGTGGCTATTATGACATATTTGTGTCTATCTAAGGAAAAAGGAGTGATCAAACTGACAAGGTCAAAGCCCCAACATGAAAATGGCAATGATGGTGCAATAGGCTACAAGTCTTGTGCTGAACATGGAACATATTGGCATGCTATTGACATTGTAGGAATTTCTTGACAAATTCACAAGCATCATGCTCCATTGTAGGCTAGTAATACCCAAATATAAGAAGCTACTTTGTTAGGACCATGCCGCTCGTGTGGGCACCAAAAATTCCAGCATGAACTTCTTGTAAAGATAGGATGGCCTTGTTTGAATCTAAACACCTAGAGAGGATGTTGTGATATCCTCGACAATAAAGGGTAATAGCTATAAGAGTGTAACAGGATTCTCTACAAATTAGGTTTTGGCATTGGGTGTTTGTGAGGTGGGGTGATATGATACCATTTTTAAGGTAAGTTTGAATGTCATGGTACCATGGGGACGGAGGACCAACCAAGATGCACACCATTTTTTAATCATCTTTCTCATAAGCATGTGTGTGAAGCTGCTTGACTAAGATTTCATACTGCATTGAATTGCAAGGGATCTCCAGTAAGGATCCAATGGTTTCTATTGCATTGGAAACTTTTTTTTTGTAACCTTGGTATTTGTGTGAACTGTAGGCTAATGAAGTGCCCTTTCAATCTATCCACTAGTTCCTTGTAGGGTAGAAGCTTCTTGTCTTTTGTCTAAAATTCATCCAAGAATTTCTTGATGATAAGCTATGAATCTCCAAACACTTGTAGGTTTGTGATGTTCCATTGGATAACTATTGTGAGACTAGATATGAGTGCCTCATACTTTGCAATATTGTTGGTGCATGGGAATCCCAATTTGAATGATTTGGGGATGTAGTCACCTTGAGGAGTGACATAGAGGATTCTTGCTCCTGATCCATGTGATGTGTAGGATCCATCAAAGTATAGCTTCCATGTTGGATATTCTTTGATCATAAAGAGATGCTCATCAAGGAATTCCATAATCAAAGGATATGCATCGATTAGGGGTGCTTTGACAAGATGGTTGGCAATGAATTTCCCCTTGATTTCTTATGAATGATTATAGCTTTGTTGTACTTTTCACAACTCTAGGCAGCTCCTAAAGTGTGACCATTTCTGCATCAATATGTTAGATACTCTTTGTAGTACATTTGATGTAGTGCTCCTAGCTTGACTAGGCAGCCTCAGTTAGGGGGAGAACCCCTAATTTACCTCCTAGATATTCATGGGCCTCCTTCGGTAAGGATTTTGTGAATATGTCTACTATTTCTTCCTTTGTATTCACATATTCCATTCTCACCTCTTTATCTTGTACCAATTCCCTCAAGTAGTGATACTTGATGGAAATATGTTTGGTCTTTGTGTGCATCATTTGGTTCTTAGATATGTTGATAGCACTTGTGTTGTCACAATATATGACAACTGGTTCAGTGATCTCCTCTTTCATGTCGTTCAATAATTGCTTAATCCATATCAAGTTTGAACAGTTCACTACAGCTACTACATACTCGGCTTCAGCTGTAGATTGGGAAATGTAATTTTGTTTCTTTCTTGTCCAGGAAACTAATCTTTGTCCAAGAAATAAAGCTCCACCACTAGTACTTTTTCTGTCATCCACATTTCCTACCCAATCTGCATCAATATAGACTCTCAGTTCAAATCTCTCATGCTTCTTGTAGTACCGTCCATAGTCTTATGTCCCTTTCAAATATCTCATTATTCTTTTCATAGCCATCATATGACTTTCCTTAGGATTGGTAGAGAATCTTGCCACAATCCCAATTACTAGAGTAATATCTAGTCTGCTGTGAACATCATATTGCAAATTTCCAATCATGGATCTATAAAAAGTTTGGTTTACTTCAACAGTATCATCATTTTTAGATAGATTATGTCCAGTAGCCATGGGAGTACTCATTGGCCTTGAATCCTCCATTCCAAAGGTTTTCAATATCTCTTTGACATATTTAGACTGTGTGATAAAAATACCTTTCTCCATCTGATAGACTTGTAAACCAACAAAGAATTTTATCTCACCAAACATAGACATTCCAAACTCAGTTTGCATCTCATTTGAAAATTTCTTACATAGGGCATCTTGTCCTCCAAATATGATATCATCTACAAAAATTTTAGCTAACAAGATTCCTTTACCTTCTTCATCTTTCATATACAAATTGCTGGTGTCATTTTTCCTTGAGAATCCAATCTGTATCAAATAATTGTGTAGCCTCTCATACCATGCTCTGGGGGCTTGCTTCAATCCATAGAGTGTCTTGTTCAGTTTGCAAACCATGTGTCTCTTGTTTGGATCAACAAATCCTTCAGGTTGTTCAATGTAAACTTCTTCTTCTTATATACCATTTAAAAATGTAGACTTGACATCCATTTGGTATACCTTGAAATCTTTGTAAGAAGCATGTGCAAGTAGAGTTCTCACTCCTTCTAATCTTTCTACAGGGGTAAATGTCTCCCCATAGTCTATTCCTTCTTCTTGTGCATAACCTTTGCATACTAGTCTTGCTTTGTTCCTTGTGATTTGTCCATGTTCATTAAGCTTATTTTTTAATACCCATTTTGTTCCAATGACATTTTTGTCTTCTGGTCTTGGCACTAGAGTCCAGGTATCATTATTTTCTATTTGATCTATCTCCTCATTCATAGCTTTAATCCATTCTTCATTTTCCTATGCCTCCCTTGTTGTCTTAGGCTCAAATTCACACAATAAACATGTAGGGTCTTTCAACTTATTTCTGGTCAGAACTCCAGTCTCTTTATCTCCAATGATTTTCTTAGGCTTGTGATGTCTCCTTACATACTATGCCAAAATAGGTTCAAATTTCTTTTATTCTTTCTCTTCAAGTTCATCAATAAGATTATCAGATTTAGCCTCTGATTGTTTAGCAACCTCTTCTTGATCCTCAAAAACATCCTCATGTTGTTCAGAAATATCTCCTTGATGCTTGGCAGCATCCTTCTAATGCTCGACAATATTTCCTTGATGCTCGGCATTGCTAACCTGAGACTCTACATCAAGTGCAAGTGTGTTTCTTGCCTCTCCTTCTTATATATAGAAAAAAGATCTATAATCTTCAAGTTCTCTTTTTCTTTCCCATTCTTTGCATATTCGTCAACCTTCACATTTACACTTTCCACAATTTTGTTAGTTAGAGTTCAAACACTTGTAAGCTTTACTCTTTGTGGAATAACCTAGGAATATGCCGTCATCTAGCATCAAACTTTCCATTCCTATTGTCTTTTAGTATATAGCATTTTCTCCCAAAAATTCTAAAGTATTTTACATTAGGTGCATAATCATACCGTAGTTCATAAGGTGTAACATTTGTACCTTTTTTTATTTGTATTCCATTTAAGGAATAAATAGTTGTACTTATAGCTTCTTTGCAATACTTTTGTGCAACATTTTTCTCAATCATTAGTGTCCTTGCACAATCCATGATAGATCTATTCCTTCTCTTTGCTATACCATTTTGTGGAGGTGTTCTAGGTACAAACATATGTCTCTTGATTCCTCTATCATTGCAAAATAGATTGAATTCATTTGATATAAACTCTCCACCTTAGTCAAATCTCAGACATTTCAAGTTCCTACCTGTCTCCTTTTCAACCTTAGCCAAATACCACTTAAACAATAGAAATGCATCAGATTTTTCTTTTAAAAACATTATAGTCATCATCCTAGTGTAATCATTAATCAACATAATAAAGTATTTACACCACAATAGCTTTGTACACCCATAGGTCCACAAAGGTTAGTATGAACCAGATCCAAAACATTTTCAGAAGTAAAAGTCTTGCTCTTGAAACTAGACTTTGTCATTTTACCCAACTGACATTTTTTGCACATCACATTATCAGGTTTCTTCAATCTCGGCAAACCTCTAACTTTCTTCTTTTCACTAATATTTACCAAATTGTCAAAGTTAACATGACATAACCTCTTATGTCATAGCCATACATCATCAAATTGTGCAATCAAACATGTCTCTTTAGATAGGTCTAGATAGAACAAATTACCTCTTGTTTGTTCTCCACTTCCAATCAGTTCACCAGTGGCATCAAATATTTTGGCCTTCCTGTGATGAAACTCCACTCGATAACCAATGGTATTAAGTTGTGCAACACTTAGCAAATTATAGTTAAGACCTTCAACCCAATAAGCATTTTCACAAGTGATCTTATTAGTTAGCTTAATCAATCCTTTACCCTTTACATGACATGGTGCATCATTACCAAACTTAACACTTCTACCTTTGTAATGATCTAGGGTATCAAATTTACTTTTGTCACCAATCATGTGGTGTGAGAAACCACTATCAATAATCCATTTATCACCTTTGCTCACATAAGAAACAAGTGCAGTTTTCTCATCTTCATCAGACTCATCTTTCATAGCAACATAGACTACTTCAATTTCAAAATCATCATTATCAGTGTTAGTTTCTTCTTCAACAATGTAACAGGATTTCTTACCTTTATCCTTGTAGTCCTTGTACCTTTGATAACCTTTGTTTTCTCTCTTATCTTTGTACTTGCTTTCTCTTTCCTCATCCTTGTCATCCCTGTTAGGACATCTTGCAGCTGTATGGCCAACTTTTTTACATGAGAAACATATGATAGGAAGTTTACCTTTATACTTGCCTTTTCCTCTTTTCAATCTTCTGGCCATAAGAGCTTCAAGATCCTCTAGTTGCTCATCAAAAGTGTAACTATCACTTTCACTCTCACTGATGCATCTTTATTTTTCCTTATTAGACTTATGTAAAACCATTTATGACTTGAATGTAGATTCAACATTAGCAACAGTGAAGTTATCATAATTATAAAGCTCAAAAGTAGTAAGCTTACCAACAAGACTTTATCACACTACCAGGGTTATATCTAGATTCTTGAATTGCTGAAATTTTGATGGCATATATTGGACACAAAGTTCTTAGTATCTTTCCAATGACAGTCTCATCATCAATAGTTCCATTAGCTCCTCTAATAGCATTTACAACCTCCTTTATCATACCACAATATTGAGCAATATTTTCACCTTCTTGCATTTTCATTTCATCAAACTTACCTCTTAGGCTTTCAGCTTTTTCCCTTAGTACATTTATGTCACCACCATAGATGTTTGCTACAGTGTCCCACATTTTCTTTTCATTTGTGAAATCTTTAATGTCTTCAAATTTAGGATATCTTAAGGAAGATGCAATCTCCAACATTGCTATATTGTGTTCTTGTTTAGCTCTCATCTCCTTATCACTCAAAGGTATAGCAGGTGTAACATAGTCATTTTCAACATAATATTTCATTGAGTCAGAAATACTAGCTAGATGCAATTTCATCAAACTCTGCCATGTAGGGAAGTTCTCCTTATTCAACTTTGGTACCTCCTTATACATTTTGATCATTTACTTCAAGTACCTTTAAAATTGTTCTCTATAAGCACCAACAACTTTGATACCAATTGTTAATATGATTTAGAACAACAGAGAGGGGGGGGTGAATCAGTTGTTCTCAAGTTTAGATGTATCAATTAAAACTTTTAAACAATTCAACAACTCATATCTAATAACCAACACTACTCAGTCACTACTGAATGTATACCAGAAACATATAATAGTGCAGTCCACTATCCAATAGTATTTAACTTGCAAAACATAGAAATGTTCAGACCAAAACATTCACACAAGTATTAACACCAGGATTTATGGTGGAAACCCAATTTGGGAAAAACCACTTTGTAACATGTTAATAATATTTTCACTCTTCTAAAGTGAGCTCTGTGAAAAGTCAACATTGTCAAAGGTTTACAAACACACTGCTAGGTGTGACCTTGTTAAAGGATTTCAACCACCCTGTTAGGAGTGGGCCTTGTTAGAGGACTTAAGTACATTCCATTAGAATGCAACCTTGATTAAATGATTTATACATTGACTATTAGGTCAACCTTGATTAAAGGATTTTGATTGATACAATGGTTAGAAAGTAACAATAATACTTGATCTGAAAACATACAACTCACTTTGCAAATAACAGATCCAATTCTTACATATATGCCGACTTACTGATTGAGTTCTATTTCCATCTCCATCATTGATCTGCTCAAAAATTCCTTCAAGAAATCACAACTTTGATCAACTCCTTCACCTTTAGCCTTTTTTATTATTCAGTCAATAACAACAACTCCAACATCATATCTCAACCTCTCTTAGGTTTCCTTAATACCTCTTCGATAGGTAGATACATCTTTTCCCACTTAATCTCCTCCATAGATCTTAGGGTTAGGTCAGATTCATCGAATCCTTCCAACATTATGTTCTTCATCCATCCTTCTAGAAGCATCTTTAATCACTTTATTGAAATCATAATAAAATGGTTTAATGTGCATTAAATGCTCCATATAGTCAATTAATAAAGTCAACATGATTTACATAATCCAAGAATTCAAAAAAGTCAGCTAGGAATCTGAATTCTTCATCAACTTTAAATTACTGAGGCTCAGTCAATACTGTGTTCAAGTCCTCGGTCATCACTATGTAGCTCGGTCATCTATTCCAAATTGTTTCCCTCAGCAATACACTGATGTTCGGTCAACACTAAATTTACTCAGCATACACTGGCTCGGTCAACACTAACATCACTCAACTTAAACTAGATTTCTTCACTTTTTCTTGGTTAAGCCTACTTGTTTAGTCTTGCTTCTTACTTAGATAAATAATACATTATCTTATCATTGTGCCACATAATCGAGTACTCATTAAAGTATCAAATAAATCAACCTTTCTCTAGGTTCTATTGTTATCACCCTTACCCTAATCCTTCTCATCACTCAATAGATATAGTACTTTCTTAGATAGCAACAGTCTTACCAGTTAAGGTTTGAAATAAATGCCAATACAACAATTCCTTCAGTTGCAGTTTTCAACATATGGCGAGTTGATGGAGGAGATAATTTCCCAGGAAAGCTTTATCATCAAAGATGTCATCATATATTTCCTTTCTACCTCTTTAGGCATGTATTTGATTTCTACAAGGTCATCCTATATTTTCAAGAGGGTGACATTGGGTGGATTAGTGCCTCTAGTTGTGCTAGTGGGTCCTTGTATGTGCATGTGAGGGGTATTAAAGCCAAGGCCTTGATGTTTAGGATTTTGTGAGGCTTCTATTGGATCTTTGTTTCCACCTTCTTGTGGTCCTAGACCACCACCTTGATATTTCCATTGTTATGTGGCATACTTGTGTGATGTTGGGTATTTGTCCTTGAAGTATCCAAGGAGCTCAATTTCAAGAGGTGGAGGATCTATGTATAGCCACTTGTTGATGTGAGGGTCCATCTCTAGATTGTTTATGATTCCATGGGAGAAAAAATTTAATGGTACCAACTACTTGATTTTAGGATCAGCTCAAGTAGGATTGGTTTGGTGGCTTGGTCACCCTTGAGTATGTGGATCAAGTTGTAGGGCCCCTACTAAAAATGCATCATTTAGGTTGTACTCACCATAACCCATGTTGTTGATCTTGACAGAAGAGAGGGTGGAGGCTAGGATAGTCTCTGGATCACTATGGGATTAGGATGAGCTGGAAATGGAAGTACCAATGTCGATTCTAGGATAGTGGGTGTAGTGGGGGAATGATGCTTCAAACACACAACAGTATGTGAATGGTTGAGGATTTGGATGGATGGTGATCTCAGTACCTTGATGTGGAAATTTGAGGCACTGGTGATAATTGGATGGGATGGCTTTGATCAAATAAATCCATGGTTGACTAAGGAGGATGTTGTATGGGAGGTCTAGATCAACAACATGGTAGATGGTGTCTTGAATTGTTGGGCCTAGCTTGATCGAAAAAACAATGGTACCTTCTGAGGTATGCTCCAAGTTATCATAGGCCTTGATAGTAATGACATTGTGTGATATGTTGGCCTTTGTATACCCTAGTTGTTGGATAAACTTCAAGGTGCAAAAATTTAGGGCCGAGCCATTATCTATCATGACCCTTTTGATGGAAAATTCTATGGCAATGACAATGATAAAGAGGGGGAGGTTGTGTTCAAGCTCAACAGATGGTATGTCAGAAGGCTTGAAGGAAAGATCACATGATGTGGATAGGTGTCCAACAAGTTTCTCAAACTGGATAGTATTAATTTTTGTGGGGACACATCCTTTTTGGAGGGCTCGATTGAGGATTTCTTGATGGATGGGTGAAGTGCGAAGAAGGTCAAGGATGGAGATCTGGGCAGGTGTGTTCCCAAGGTGTTCAAGAAGGTTATACTATGCATTATGAGTGGGATTGGGATTACCATCAGTGAAAGATATTTGACCTCTTCATGTGGTGACTGCACACTAACTATCTGCTCCCTTAACATGGATGACATTAACAATAGGTTAAACTTAGGATATGCATCCAAAAAAATTATCGTAGTTGATGTGGGAAGTAGTATATTCTTTTTGGTTAGCATAGTCTCCTTGTTTTCCTTTTCCTAGGTTTTTGGGTGGAGGATTGGCATTGAATTAGTTCTTCCTTGAGTTGTGTTGAGGGAACACATTTTGACAAATCTGCAAATTGGCGTTAGGCAAGGACTAGGCTAGTATGTCCACTTGGATATCTTTTTTGTCAACAAGATCTTGGATATAATACTTTAGTTTCATGCACCTAAGGGTGGCTTGTCCTTTAACATGGTGATAGTCATAGTACTCATGTTCTTTGTACCATGTGTGCTTGGGAGTTGCATCATCAAATTGTTGATTTGGAGGGTAGGTAATTAGATTACCTTTATCCATTCAATGGAAGATCACGTCGAGTGGTTCACCAAGAGGGGTGAAGGTGCATCTTTGATTATTATGGACTCGAGGTCTATTTTGTGCTGGCATAACTGATATGACATTATCTTGATTGGATGGATGTTGGTTTTGATACTGCTGCATGGGTTGCTGATTGATTGGTTGTTGGTTTTGATATTGCTTCAGAGGCTGTTGATGGATTGGTTGTTGTTGCTGATATGTTGGAATAGATGGTGTAGGACTAGCCGTAATAATTTGGACATGTTTGGTGTCAGTGGCTCCATCTGTGACATTATTTTTGTTCATGTTCCAGTATCGAGGTTTGTCATTGCTAGGTTTGTCATGTGAGATCTCTTTGTAATGTTTGATTATGCCATCGTCCAGGAGGCATCGCTCAATGTCCATGCCTTTTCCCTTGATGTCCTATTAGGTTTGGATGTAGTTCATTCTCATGAAATGGGACAACTTAGGATGAAGGTTATCAATGAAGATCTTAGTGAGGTGTTTCTCTGGCGGTTGATAGGATATATCATTTTCAACATTATGGGGTGTATTGGGTGATGAACTTCTTAGACAGTTCTGCAAAGGTTGTGATTGCCCCATAAGGTATCTTGTAGAGCCACTCCATAGCAATCCCTCTCAAGCTCTTGGGAAAAAGGTGCATGAGGAAATTGTCATTGTAAGCCACCTCTTGACATACCATGTAAAATTATTTGATATGGTTGACTAGACCGCCCTTCCCTCAATATTTGTCAAACTTAGGGGTCATGAAGTGCTTAGGAAAGGGGATTGTTGTGATAGATCTATCAAAGGGATGGGGACAAACCTCTTAGAATTTGAAAGCCTTGCTTTCTATTTTGTCTCTAAGATCCTTAAGAGCGCTCTTCGTTTCTTCCCATTTGGTGCTAATCGACATTAGAGTGGGTACTCCCATTGGAAAATGATCTAATGGTGCTAGTGAATACATATGGTTATGCGGGGGATATTGTGGAGTTGGATAGGGTGATTTGCCAGCTAGGTAAGAGGATTGGTATGGATTTTGGTGTGATGGTTGCTGGGGAAGATACTTGTTGGTGTAATTAAATATTACTAATTACACTTTACTTAAGTTTACTTAGGATAATGCATTTGCATATTAGTTGTCATTGTGACACCTAGGAGTTTGCATTTTATTTTAGCACATGGTTAAGAGAATTTCCACTTTAGGTGTGATAGTTGTCATCACATACCTCTTTGTGTGTGAGATCCACCTTTAGTGCTCTTATCACATTATCATCCTCTCATTTTTGCACATGTTGCACATACTTTGATGTACAATGGAGGATGATCCACCTTTGGTGGACATGTGATCCAACCATGTCTAGTTGATAGCTTATCATTTTCATATCTTCTAGTTATCATGCATTGCCTATATATTGAGGCATTCCTACATTGTATCAATCAATCATTCAGTCTACTATTTATTATTTGATCATTTGATCATATCATATTTTGTCCCTCTTATGCTATCTCTTGAGCTTCTAGATCTTGGTGTTTATTCTTTTCTTTAGGTAAGTTCTTACATGGTATCAGAGCCAAAGGAGTCTTCATTGCATAGCCGTTGGAGAGCCATTGATTGCTTCAAGTTTGAAGGGCCACGAACCAAATTTGGGATCAAAATTTTGCAGGAGCATTTTGAGAAATATTGGACCTCACCATTACATCTGGGTGACTGTTTCCATAAATTTTGACTATAAATTTGCCTACCTTGGGCAAAAATCAAATTTGAGGCAAATTTTTTTTGCAAATCGGACCTCTAAGGCCCAATCTAGAAATTGGTTAATTATTTTAGCAATTTTTACTTTAGATCTAAATTTATATTTTCTATTTTCGTCAATTTTCAGATCTGGGTATTTTTTTGGCAATTCTCAGATCTACATTTATTGTCAATTTTTGGATCTGTGTATATTTTTCTATTTTCAGAGATATATGTTGCAGCAAAAAATTTGGTCTTCAATGCCTTTGTGTTAGCTAGACACATCACGAACAAGCCATCAAGTCACACCAAACATTATAAGAGGCATCACGTTACCGAGTTGGGGAGCACAACCTATTTTGTATTACTTTAGCACGTTGAGGGTTATAAAGAACCTGACTCCACACATCGGCGTGAATATGGGAATAAAATCCCACACCCATCGCTAGCCCCATTGCTGCCACGGGGCCACCCACCCTCCACTCTACCAGCTGACCTCTCTACCACAGTGCCCCCTTTGCATGGGAAGCCCATCGGCCACCGCAACACCGCCACGTGGCCGCCGACCACCTGCAGCCCATGCGACATCCTCCCGCCTGCACCAAGCACTAGCGCCACGCAGGCCAAACTCCCCGCTATGCAGATTGCCGCATGGAAAAAATTGTGAGCAGACACTAGCTAATAAGCAACAAATCACTCGCTGATACGTGACAAAGCATGTCATCCACTCAACAACCAATCCTCGAGTGCCACGTGGCAGGAAGAAAACCTAGTATTTAAAATTGTTTTTTTTTTGCATTTTCAAAGGGTTTCTTATGTCTTAACATTGACGCCCATCTGGACATCATCCGTGGCAATTTTATCTCTGTTGTGACGGTCTCCAAGACGTCAAATGTAAGCCCAGGATTACATTAGCATTTCATGAGGTAAACTTTGACAGCCTCTTGACCGTCAAATTTGAGCTTTTTCCATAGTCATGACGACCATTTAACTGTCAAAATTAATGCATTTGACTGATGACATCAACAAATTTTCAAAATTTTCCAGCCCTCACCATATGTAGTTTTGATTTGACAGTTCGATTTTGGGAGGCCATAACTTGGTCATTCGAACTCCAAATTGAGTGCAATTGTTTTTTATTTTGGCTAAAATTTCCTGAACTTTTCAGTGGTGGTATTCTTTTTTGGTTTTGGATCACAGATTATGCAAAAATTTTAGTTTTTGGTGACTGTACCTGTCTGATCCCTATTTTTACAACTTTAGAGGCTTCGTTCAGGCTCATACGAACATATTTTCAGGTGCAATTTTTTTTGAAAGTGTATAATTTTTTATCTACTTTCCAGATCTAGTATTAGTTTGGAGAAATTTTGAGTGGACATAGTACTTTCAAAATATGGTCTATTTTGGCCTATTGTGACACCTGTAATTGATTAGATCCTTGAAGGATCTTATGTCCTATCTTCTTGAGTCTACTATAGCTTGATATTTTCTTTTGTAAACATCAAATTCAAAAATCCACTTTGATCCATTTTGACAAGTGGCAATTGTACACGCACTAGCTATAAAGTGCCCAAATCATCATTTTTTGGGGGGGTTCTTGGATTGAGTGAATTGGGCGGGGGGGGGGGGGGGGTTTCCTATGTGCTGGTGTCTCTCTCTTTCTTGTGCTCTTTTCATTTTACATCATGGGTTCTATTGCAAAATTAACTCCACATAACTATGCTACATGGAAGGATAATGTATGGAGCAAGCTAATGGTTAGAGGTTTAAATCCTTATGTGGATGGTACAATTAAAAAACTTGTTGGTGATGATACTGTTGCAATAGATAATTGGTCATGCAAAAATTTTAAAGCTTTAGGAGTCTTGAGAGAGAATATTTTTGAAGCTATCATGTATCACATCAAAACCATAAACAATGCTAAAGAAGCTTGGGATAAACTTGCAGAATTGTTTGGTAAAGTGGATGAAGAAATGGGATTCACAATTGAGACTAATCTCCTCAAATTAGAGCCTAGGAACTTTGACACAATCCAAGATTATCTCAACAAAGTCAATGATTATAGAGCACAACTTGATGATTGTGGTAATCTCATGAAGGATGTGAAGTTGGTTAGTCACTTGTTGAAACATCTTCCTCCTGAATATGCATCTTTTGTTTCAAGTTACAATACTCACAAGTTGACCATGGGTAGTTCCTTCATTAAGCCTTCATTTGAGTCATTTTCAAAAATGTTGGTCTTAGAACAAGAAAAATTGATGAGTATGGGGATTCTCAAGTCTTCAACTTCCAAGGCATTGGTGGCTAATCATGAGAGTCAAGGCAATCAAAGTCAAAAGAAGAAGAATTGGATGTTTGAATCTCAACAAGAAGGTACAAAATCTACTTCCACTTAACATGACACCTCTACATCACCTCAAAAGGGTCAATCTTCAAAGAAGGAGAAGTGGTTTTGTGCATATTGCAAAAGGGATGGACATGAAGAACACTTTTGTTATAAGAAGGACATTGATGAATTGAAGAATCTTCTTGTCAAGCACAACATCAATTTACCTTCTAGGATGTCTACCTCAACCTCTTCTTCACCAAATTCAGAAAAATATAAAGGAAAGGGTCAAGCATTTGTCACTAAAAAATACAAGCTTTGTATGCTTCTTTAAGTATTGAGTCAGGTAGATGGCTTCTAGATTCAGGGGCTTCTCATCATATGGCTTCTTCACAGTTCATGTTTTCATCATTTGAGCCTTGCAAAGGTCCACCTATTTTGATGGGCAATCTCACTTACATGAAAGTGATTGGGAAAGGAAGTATTGATGTTAGGGAGGGACACTTCAATGATGTGTTGTGTGTTCCACACTTGACCAATAACCTTCTTTCTATCTATCAAATCACAAATGGTGCTACAAAGAAGATTGTGGAATTTACACCTGATTCAATTTTCATCAAGGAGTTGGAGAGTGGAGCATTTATTGCTACTGGGATAGTGGATCACTCTTCTAGGTTGTACTCCTTTGCAAATTTTGTTCCTCTTGATGACAGTGATTCTTCAGCATATGATCACAATTATAGTGATGATTCAAATTTTGAGGAGAGTTTTGGCTACTTGAACTTAGTTATTCTCACTCATGATCAAGTTCTTGAGCCTTCCATTTCATCTCCTCCTATTGAGACTACTTCTTCTCTTGCTCTTGATGATGCTTGCATTCACATAGCCATGGATTCGGGTGCTTCAGTGCATCGGGATATTCATTGTCTTCCAGACTTGGTTCCATGGGATGACTACTTGATAGACATTGTAGGTTTATTTGTGGAGTCCTACATTTTAGATTTGGGAGACTTCATTGATGACATTCACCTTCTTTGTTGAAGATGATCCTTCTTCAGTTGTTGCGAGGGAGCATGTTGACCCTCATATTCATTCTCTACTTGATCATTCTTTCAAGGGTGATAGGATTGTGGATACTTTGATACAATAGGTGGAGGAGGTCACTTTATCTTTAGAGGAGACACTTGGGTCTTTGGTATATGTTCTACATTCATCCTTAGTTGATCTTGATTTGTCTTTTTCAATAGAGTGGCTTAGTACACATGATTTGGAGGAGGCACCTTTCAGCTTTGACATGGGGACACTTGAGCAGATTTCAGAGATTCCATACTTTTTGAGGTTTCTTCTTATAGATTGGAGAGGAGGCTCCATATATTCACCTTTGGTCTTGTTTCTTCCTAAGGGGAGGACTATTGTTCTACACTCATGGATTAGTTTCTACATCAAGCCTGGAGCATCTACCATTGATGTTCATTCTACATTGAGGGGGGCTATTTGGTCTCTCTTCCACTACTTCTCTCTTATGGGGGGATATTTTCCTCACATGAGGTCTTCTCTCTCATATTCTATTATTGTATTCATCTCTCTTTTTGGGGGAGGGTTTTTCCCATGAGGTTTTCTCTCTTTCTCCACTTTATGAGAGATTGCATTATCTATTGCTCTTGCATAGTGTACATGGGTACCTAACATGGCCTAGTAGCTGGGACCCATCTTGCATTGTGAGCTTAAGTGCATTCCCCTAAGTTTCACTTAAAGGGGGGGTGTAAGTGTAATTAAATATTACTAATTACACTTACTTAAGTTTACTTAGGATAATGCATTTACATATTAGTTGTCATTGTGACACCTAGGAGTTTGCATTTCATTTTAGCACATGGTTAGGAGAATTTCCACTTTAGGTGTGATAGTTGTCATCACATACCTCTTTGTGTGTGAGATCCACCTTTAGTGCTATTATCACATTATCATCCTCTCATTGTTGCACATGTTGCACATACTTTGATGTACAATGGAGGATGATCCACCTTTGGTGGACATGTGATCCCACCATGTCTAGTTGATAGCTTATCATTTGCATATCTTCTAGTTATCATGCATTGCCTACATATTTAGGCATTCCTACATTGTATCAATCAATCATTCAATCTACTATACATTATTTGATCATATCATATTTTTCCTCTCTTGTGCTATCTCTTGAGCTTCTAGATCTTGGTGTTTATTCTTTGCTTTAGGAAAATTCTTACAATACTGATGCTGACGTGTGGGAATGTATTGTTGTGAAGGATATGGTGATGCTTGTTGCTACTGAGAGATGATGGGATGTTATTGCTGTGAAGGGATGATGGGATATTTTTTTTTTGTTGAGAAGTACTACTTGTACACACTAAATAGTGCACTTCTCAAAGTCATTACTTCTAAGGGAATCCATTAATGGGAAACCTTGAGAAAATGACCTAGAGCTACCTAGGCATGGAGTCACAAGGATGTTGATGGTGCTCTCAACTAGAGCTATTGAAGCATGAAACCTTGTTAGTAAACCACACAATGGGAGATTCAATGAGACAAGGGCAAGAATTCCAATATCCTCAAGAATCAAGATGAGAATGCAATGCAATCTATGCTAAGAATGAAGATGCAAGCTAAGCTATGAAAGAAAAGTATTAAAAATTCTTACTAATTAAGCTATGTGAGCTAATCTAGAGCATAAAGGAAACTAAGCTAGATGCCATGAAAGCTATGATGCAATAATGAAACTAGAATGAAAGAATGATCTTCAAAGCTCCAAAGTCTCCAAGAAATCCTGCAGCATAAGATTAGTATTCAAAGTTGGGATCTAGAAATGAGAAAAGAACTCTCCTTTTAAAGGAATTGAAAAGGAATGGACCATTGAGATTAAGAGGAAAAAGATTTAATCAAGGGTGGAGCTTGAAAGAAGAGAAATCCATGTGCACAAATATCCTCCAATGAGAAAATAAGAGTTGACTTTTGTGTCCATATGAGACAAAAAATGTTTTTCTACTTTTTATAAAATAAGAATAATGCTTTATTTGTGCAACTTAGGATAAGAGGAAAGTGGGGGCTTTTTATTTAATAAAAGGGGAGGGAATTCTTTTTAAATAAATAAAGACTTAGGATAAAAATGGTTAGCCCATGGAATAATCAAATAAATGATAAAATAGGATTTGATCAAGGAAATTGATATAATTGAAAATATTGATTTTTGAAAATGTTGATTCAGGGATTTGATAAATTGCTAAATGGGGGCCCAAAGTCTAGGCAACCATTTTAGGGTGCATACATTTTCCCCTCTTTGACTAATGTGAGATCGATTTGGGATCACATGTGGTCAAAGAATGGAATTGAAGTGTGAGATCGATTTGGGATCACAGAACAACTCAGACATGTGTTTGATGGATGGGAACACATTAGGACAAAGATAAGTATAAGCTGACAAAGATAAGCTGAAAGATGAGACCAAAAAACCTGTAAATAGGTAATTATCAAGTCTTAAATAAGAGATAAGAATCTCAAGGTTCAATTGATAAGCTAAATCAAGGATTGAAGCTGATAGGTACTACCCCCTCAGAATCAAAATCGAAATCAGGTAGAGGAGAAATGGTAAATTGATAAATCTATCAAATCACTAGAAATCATAATCAAAGATGAAAGATGATAGGATAACCATCAATCAATGAAGAGATGCCCTAGTTTGACTAGGTTTGACTAAAAAATATATAAGATAAAGATGAAGTTAAACCTTAGAGAGATGAAGATGAAGGAAAATGAATGAAAGACTAGAAGGTTGAAAGAAATGGGGATGAAGAAATGAAGATGCCCTAGCGAAGATCGAAGGATCAAGCCTCAAATGGTCAGCCAACTGCACGGAAGAGGGATGAAATTTGAAATGAAATTTTTACTATCAAGATGAACTCAGATTTTGATTTCAATCCCGAAAATGAATCCAGGATGTTGAAATTATCTAGGGATGCAATTTTTGCGCAATTCTGAGGTGTTTCAAAAATTAGGTCAAAAAGTTAAAATGTTATAAAAGGGGAAAAAAGTGTCATTTTCAAAATCATTTATCTTATTGCGATTTGAGAATTTTGAGAGCTTAGAGAGAGAAAATGGCCTAGCAAGTAGGAATTCTAGTCCACAGGCATCGATTTGAGTGCACCCGGTTGCACAACCGGCCTCCACAATATGGTGCCTCGGTATGTTTTCAGAAAAACTCACCCTTTTGAGTCATTTAATGAGCATTTATGTCATTTAAAACATGTTTTTAATTATTTTAAAATATTTCAAATTTTACTTGTACGAAATTTCGTACGATACTTATAAAGTATCGCACTCTTTGATAATATCCATTGTGCGATAGTTCATGGGTCAAAATAGTATCACACGGGTGTTTAATCTAGTATTGCATGATACCAGATGAAATATCGTGCGATCCTATGTGACCTATCACACTCAAAGATATTATCGCACTGCTATTAAGGAAAGTATCACATGATACTTAATCAAAAAATAGTATCGCACAGTGTAAAAAAATGTGACATGTTTTAAATTTTGAGCACTATGACATGGGTCCAGATAATGTTTGCTATTAAGATATTTTGTACTAATTTTATACATCCATCATGATATGTTCTAACATCTAGTTTGGGGTTATGGCTTGTAGGAGAACTTTCCTACGCTCCTCATTAGAGCACCGAGAGTGACCGGGCTACGGTGCGTCCGAGATCTTGATGATCCAGGATAGACAGACTTGAGGGAGATGAGCTTTGGGTATTTACTATGGATGCCCCATATTCGAGCAGATCATGGGTTATTGATAGCATTGGCTGAGAGGTGGCATAGTGAGCATAACACCTTTCACTTGCCATCCAGAGAGGCTACTATTAGCTTGGAGGATGTCTATTGGATCCTTCGAGTTCCTAGCCATGGTGATCTGGTGAGTATAATCATGTTTATAGATATTCATAGATGTAAAGTTTCCATATGATAGAAATTGACATGATTATTTGTTGGCATAGGTATACTATGATCAAGATCCAACCGAGGGATGGCAGATCATGCTGGACATGTTCCAGGATGTCACATTTGTTGATATACTCCTCAGCTAGGATTGGCTAATGGAGGAGTTTGGTCAAGATTTCTTAGTTTCATGCATTGTATGTTATGTAGTAGCACATGCCCTTATTATTGATAGGATTCAAAAGGGTTTCCCACTAGGTTGGGGTAGGTTGGTATCAGATCTTATAGCACACCCATGATGGATGGCATGGGGCTCAGCCATCCTAGCCGATATGTATCATGAGCTCCATGAGATTGTATACAGGGATAGTAGGACATGGACGTGTGGTGTTGTCTTAGCATAGGTATGGGTATGGGAGCACATCATCATTGTGCACCTATGTGTGCAGTCGAGGGAGTAGAGATGCCCCTATATATACAGGTTTTATCAGCCAGCCACATAGCAGGGATGTGGCTTACTACCACAGGTTACTTGACGAGCTCATATCATTCCAGTGGAGACCATACAGGGCTTGTGAGCAATGGGGTTATCAGGAGGATGAGCTAGGTTATATGTTATGTAGCTAGCCACTAGTAGGTCAGCACTTTGATATAGTAGAGTGCTTCATGATCACTTGGGTCTAGAGATAGTTTGGGCTACAACAGAGGGTGCCCACAGAGACTACCACCTATGCTCGGGTGAGAGATGAGGAGGGACAGGGATGGCTGTCGATGCTGGACTACTAGTAGGTAGTACAAGATACCATAGCTATACATAGGGAGCCATGGGACTATCTCCCAAATATGGAAAATGCAGGTGCAGATGCAGCCTATAGGGCAAAGTGGTGGAGGTTTCCATTCCCTTAGTTTACTATACTTGATGCACAGCTAGCAGCATAGGGAGATGATGGAGATGAAGGGGATGGAGGGGATGGAGGAGGGAGAGGGAGAGCTAGGGAGACAAGATAGAGCTCTAGATCAGGTGGCTAGAAATGGTCATAGAGACAAGATTTTGGTGATGAGGGGGATGATGCAGTGAGGCTAGCTTGTCGACAGGTGGATGTCGGGCAGGATCAGCCTGTAGGGGGAGAGGATCTCAGAGTGAAGATCTACGTGTTAGAGATAGAGATGCAGCAACTGTGGATTACTATAGCCATGAGAGACTAGTAGCTGATTGATCTGTGAGTTGAGATTGAGCGGTGGGAGAGGGAAGCATAGGCCGATGTAATAAAGATCTAGTGAGAGGTAGCACGAGCTACGTATTATCATGGAATCTACATATAGGTTGTACCTGAGGGACAAAGAGCACCACTATACTCTCAGAGGGAAGGAATGTTGGACATGGTACCTAACAGGGCAGCAACACCACCTCCACCACCACCACCACCTCATGATGGGGTGAGTCAATCCTAGGTTTAGGTTGATAGATGTATAGAGACATACCCTGGGACATTATCCAAATTTTGGATCCCACATTATTTTGTATCATGACATTCATCATATATATGAGATTACTGGATTTGTGATATATCTTGTGTACTTGTCTCACTTGTGATGGATGTTTCAATTTATATTGTCTTGTCATATTACTCAAAATGTATGATATATATGCTCATGTATAATCTCTCTCATAGATGTATGTCTAGTTCTCATGTTTATGATATAGACTCATGTTTTTGAAAATGATCTTTTTAGGATATAGGTATGATGATAAGATTAACCCCTTGTGATGACAAGAAAAGGATGTGATGTGAAAGATAAGGAGCGAAAGACATGATCAAGAAAAGGAAAGGTGAGCGTAGTTGATCAACAGTTGACTTGAGAATGAATCTGGACTAAAGATAAAATGTTTGAGATTAGATAGAGGAGGAGAATTCACCTCTGATAGATTCTATGAGTACTTTAAAGAACATGGCATAAAGAGATAGTTAAGTGCACCTAGAACCCCTCAGTAGAATGAAATTGTAGAGAGAAGGAATAAGATCATCCTTGATACAACGTGCACCATCATGATTGAAGTAAAATTTATAAACAACTATTGGAGAGATGTGGTCAATACAGTAGTCTACACCATCAATAGAATTCAATTGAGGCTAGGCACTAAAAAAACACCATATGAGCTATGGTTTGGTAATGTTCCCATAGTAAAATACTTCAGAATCTTTGGAAGCAAGTGCTACATCAAGAGGGATGAAGCAGTAGGCAAGTTTGATGCAAGAAGTGATGAAGGTATTTTCCTTGTTTACACTACTAAAAGTAAAGCTTATAGATGTTTCAATTTAAGATTGAAAAAGATCATTGAAAGTGATCATGTTAAAATTGATGAAAAGTTTATGGTTCAAGAAAGATATCATGATTACTCACCCATGATTGAAGAACCCAGACCCTCCACTAGTGAAACAGTTATTGAAGAAATGTTTGATAGTATTGATGTGTTATTCAATGACCCTGAGACAAGTGAAGAAGATACTCCTAAGGCTGATGAGTTAGCATCACCTAAAGTTCCAAAGTTTACATCTAGAAATCATTCCAAGAAAGACATCATTGGAGATCAGAGTGGCAAAGTCTTAACAAGATCACAAGCAAAGAACTTAGCTAGCAGTGAAGTGATATGTTTACTATCTCAGATTGAACCTTTAAGTGTTGAAGATGCATGTAATGATTCAAATTGGCATGCTGCTATGAAATAAGAACTTGATCAGATTGTTAAGAATAATACTTGGGAACTACTCCCAAGACCTAGTGATAAGAATGTGATTGGAACAAAGTGGATATTCAGAAACAAGATGAATGAAGAGGGTACAATAGTAATAAATAAAGCAAGGTTAGTATGTAAGGGATATGCATAAAGAGAAGGCATTGATTATTTAGACACATTTGCACCTGTGAGTAAATTAGAAGCTATTAAGTTGTTTCTAGCCTATGCTACAGTCAAAAACTTCAAAGTATATCAGATGGATGTCAAGTCAACATTCCTGAATGGAGATTTGAAAGAAGTATACATTGAGTAGCCAGAAGGATTCACCTTATCATATAGACCTGATATGGTATGCAGATTGAAGAAGGCCCTCTATGGACTTAAGCAAGCCCCTAGAGCATGGTATGAGAGACTAGATGGATATCTAACAAAGATTGGATTCAAGAAAGGAGCAGTAGATTGTAACCTATTCATTAGAGAGACATCTGAAGGTCTACTACTTGTAGCTATATTTGTTGATGACATTATCTTTGGAGGTAATGAAAAACTAAGTGCAGAATTTGCTAAAGAAATGCAGAATGAGTTTGAGATGAGTATGATTGGTCCTATCAAATACTTTTTGGGACTAAATGTGCAACAGATAGAATTTTATTAATCAATCCAAATATGTGAAAGAGATACTGAAGAAATTCAAGATGGATGATTGCAAGCCAGTAGGAACACCTATGATCACTGGATGCAAAATTACAAAAGAAGATGACTCACTAGTAGTGGATACAACATTATACAAGTCTATGATTGGTAAACTCATATATCTTACTCAAACTAGACCTGATATTTCCAATGTAGTTGGCATAGTTGGAAGATTTGTAGTAGAACCTAAGCAAAGTCACCTCATGGCAGTAAAGAGAATATTTAGATACTTGTAGGGCACTATAGATTATGGTCTATGGTATCCTAATTCAAAAAATGTTGAGCTTCATGTGTACACTAATGTTGATTGGGTAGGATGCATAGATGATAGAAAGAGTACATCAGGTGGAGTAGTGTTTCTTGGTGATAGACTTGTCACCTGGACAAGCAAGAAACATAATTGTATTTCTCAGTCAAAAGAAGAAGTGGAATATGTTGCAACAGCCCTAAATTTTTCTATAATTGTTTGGATCAAATAGATGATAAAGGATTTTGGAATTCAGATTGATTATCCTATTATTATTCACTGTGATAACACTAGCACTATTAATATTTCTAAGAAACCTGTGATGCATGCAAAGACAAAGCACATTGAGATCAAGTATCACTTCCTAAGAGAGAAAAGTGGTAGAGAAAGAAGTCAAGTTGGACTATGTGAGTACTAAAGATAAGTTGGTAGATATATTCACAAAGCCCTTGCCTAAGGATACTTTTGAGTATCTCAGGGAGAAGTTGGGAGTAATTCCCTTCCCTAATTCTACTTAAAATAAAGAAGCAAAGGCATTAGTCCTCAGGGACTGATGGAAGGTTGACTACTCTACCTCAGGAGTAGTATCGATGCTTAAAATGGATGGTGCCATTTTCCATTGATGTCAAAGGGGGAGTAATATATATAGTCATGAAAAATAGAAGTAAAAAGGAGTATTATACTAAGGGGGAGTAGTATTCTGTTATGATAGCAGTTTAGTTGAGGAAATGGAGAATGTTGGAAAATATTGCAGCAGATAGAGGACTCATCTTTGGGGGAGTTTTGAAGAGGAAATGGAGAATGTTATAAAAGAAAGTTCATTTGGGTTGGTGGTGGTTTTTCATTCCACATGTTGCCATCAATGCCAAAGGGGGAGATTGTTGGAGATTTTCCAACAGGATGGTACTGACTGTATGTTTGTCATTGATGACAACATATGGAAAGTATCATGTGTAAGTCTTATGCAATAAGCTTTCAGCATATGTAGCATGGACATGATATCAGCATGATATCATGGGCATAAAGGTTTACTGTTAGTACAGACAGTTATATACCAACTTGTGTCAGCAGTGTTCTTGACAGAGTAACATATAGTGTTCTATATATGGTTGTCCATATAGTTATCATAGATCCTTGCACACTTGGATATATGTTGAATACATATTAGTGTTATTACATTCATGGATGCAGATTCTGATGATTAGTAGAAATTATGTTATGCAGACGCTATTCACCAGTAGCAATTTCCCATGTTTGTTCAGAAGAGCCAACAGAGATTATATTGGTTCTGGAGTTGCACCTATCATTTGGGTATGCACCCTTGGATTTAAGCTTAGAGGAGAGTTAGTGATGTTTGGTTAAGAGCACATGAAGTAATTCAGCTTGAGGAGAAAGATCTAGTTGTTTTGGTAGAGCCGATAGTGTGTAGTGCGCATCTACAATTATCTTATTGGACATGTCCCAGAATGTGTTGCATGCTTAGTAGAGACAACTAAATTGTTATTGTAGTTTGTTATGACTTCTCTAATATGATTTCAAGGTGGTTCTAATAGGCTGAATTGATTATATCATTTAGAGAAAAGATATTTATAGGTAGTCATTTGTGATTGCTTGAGTGTGGTTCATAGTTGATCAAGTAGAGAAGAGCAGAGTGTGTGAAGTGTTGAACCATCAGAAGAAGGTTTATGTGACCAAGTAAAGTATTTTTGTTATACATTGGAACTAATCCAGACAGTAGGTCAAAGTGTAGTTCACCAAGATCCAGATATAGTATGTATGATCTATTAAATAGAAGGTTGTAGCCTTCACCCCTTTGAGCAGTGTGCTCTCAGATAGTGCATCCTCTCCCCTAATAGGGACTATTGTAAAATACTCCTAACAGGGTCCGACCCTTGACCAGGTATACTATACTAAATATATTGTAAAGAAACTCCTAACAGGGTTAAGGATCTTCTAACAAGGATCATAATACACTAGTGCAGAATATTAGTGGGTGTCAATTCCCACTGGGGTTTTTACCTATTTGAGTTTCCCTGTAACCAAATTATTGTGATGAGTTCAAGTTTTCTTTCATTGTGTTTATGCTTTATGTTTAAGTATACTTAATTGGACAAAGAATTGAAACTTGTAGATAACTGATTCACCCCCCGCCCTTCTCAATTATCTCTTGGGACTATTCCTAATAGTTCTATGTAGACCTCCTCTTCTAGTATCCCATTTAGAAAAGTAGACTTAACATCCATCTGATAAACTTTAAACCTTTTATGTGCTACATATGCAAGTAAAATTCGTACTCCTTCAAGGCTAGCAACATGTGCAAAAGTCTCACCATAATCTATACCTTCCTCATGTGCATAACCTTTGCATAAAAGTCTAGCTTTGTTCCATGTAACTTCTCCATTCTCATTCAACTTATTTTTGAAAATCCATTTAGTACCGTTAACATTCTTATCTTTAGGCCTAGGTACTAGAGTCCATGTCTTGTTTTTCTCTATCTGTTCTATCTCAACATTCATTGCATTTATCCATTCTTCATTCTCTAATGCAACTTTAACATTTTTTGGTTCAAACTCACAAACTAAGCATGTACCTTGTCTCAACTTACTTCTTGTCACCATGCTAGCTTGCTTGTCTCCAATCATTTGGTTCTAAGGATGATGTCTTCTGACAAATCTTGCCAGCACTTGATCTCTTCTTTGTTATTCATCCTGTTTAGGTTCATTTGCTTTCTCGGTAGCTCCTTCCTGATTGTCGATTTCCATTTTTTGTTCCTTGGTGTTCTCTTCCTGGTGCTTGGTCGACTGAAACTACAACATCAGTAGGTGCTCTGGATGTTCAATGTAAGTGAATCTACTATAATCTTCTGACTCATTATTGCTTTCTTCACCATTCTTAGTATCAAACTCATTAATCTTGACATTAGTACTTTCAATCATTTTGTTAGTCACTTTATTCAGACACTTATATGCTTTTCTTTTAGTAGAATATCTAAGAAATATCCCTTCATCACCTTTAGAGTCAAACTTTCCATTTCTTTTATCTTTCAGAATAAAACATTTTCTACCAAATTTTTTGAAGTAACTTACAGTCGATTTGTGACCAAACCATAAGTCATAGGGTATTTTGTTTGTGTCCTTCAGTTGTACTTGGTTTAAAATATAAACAACTATGCTAACTATTTCTCTCTAGTATGTCTGAGCCACATTCTTCTCAATCATCAGTGTCCTTACGCAATCAACAATTGACCTATTCTTCCTTTCAGCAATACCATTCTGCTGTGGTATTCTCAGTACAGAAACCTATCTTTCTATACCATGCTCATTACAATAGTTAGTAAATTCATCAGAAATAAATTCACCACCTCTATCAGATCTCAAGCATTTCAATTCTTTCATGGTTTCTTTCTCTCCTTTATCTTTGTACCATTTAAACATCTTAAATGCCTCTGATTTCTCCTTTAAGAACATAACCATCATTAATCTAGTGTAATCATCAAAAAATAGAATGAAATATCTATCTCCATAGTAGCTCTATGTTCTCATGGGACCACATAGGTCAGCGTGAACTAGCTCCAAAATTCTCTTTGTTGAATAGTCTTTACTCTTAAAACTAGATTTTGTCATTTTACCCTTTTGACATCCATGACACATAACATGATCAGAATTTTCTAGGATAGGAAAACCTATAAACTTTTTCTTTTGATTGATTTTAATCATGTTATCAAAGTTTACATGACATAACCTTTTATGCCATAACCATGCATCCTCATTTTTCATCATTAAATAGGAAGACTCAACATTATATAAATAAACAAGTTACCTTTAGATTATGCTCCTATTCCAACAAGTTTTCCTTCATCATAAAATATCTTTACCTTTTTTCTCTCAAAATCTACTCAGTGACCTAAGTTATTAAGTTGTGCCACACTTAGCAGATTGTAATTTAGTCCTTCTACCCAATAAGCATTATCATTGTTGGCATTAGGTATGATTTTCATCAGTGTCAACACTTATTTAGACTCTACGTGCTTACTGAGCATAACAGTCCTTATCGAGTAGAACAGTGCTTACCGAGCATAATAGTGTTTACCGAGTGACACTATATCTACCGAGTCTCCAGTATATACCATGTTTGAAACTACAACCGAGTGGTTAGTATGGACCGTGCCTCCACTTCTACCGAGTGCATGACGATGTTGAGTAACGCAGTGGATGCCGAGTATCAGAAAGTCACCGAGTCACTGTATTTGGGCCGACTTAGTAATATTTGTGTTAGCTTGTTTAAGAGCTGACTTTGTAATTATTTTGTAATTGTTTTGGATTGATATATATAAACAATGTTTTATATCATATCCAAGGTGGAAAAATAGTGAAGTAATGAAAAAGGGAGAAAGGCAAAGATAAGTGAATTACAAAGGGCTACAACAGTATAAGAAGCAACAAAGATCTATCCATCATAGAAGGTGATCAGTTCATCAGAGAATCTCAATTAGCAAGTACAGTTGCAAGTAAGAGATCTATTGTTTCATCCTAATAGGTGAATCAACTTGAAATCTTTTAATTGGGTAGACTTAACAGTCTTTGTAAAATCTCTTAAACGAGTGCATACTTCATTGTATGTTTGTAAATCCTCTAACAAGGTGGACCTACCAGTCCTTATTGCTCCTAACAGGGCAGATCATCAGAAGTGATCATGTAAACCTTAACCGGAAAACTTTATATTGCAGTATTAAAGTTTTGTGGGTATCATCCCCACCCCAGTTTTGCTTTCTACTTGGAAGGTTTCTGGGTCACCAAATCTCTGTGTTCAAAGTGTTATGAATGTTTTATTCTTTCTATTACTCATGCATGTAGTTAGATTATCAATCTACTATTATTATGATCTAAATCTGTTAAAAGTTTTGAAGTTACTGATTCACCCCTCCCCTCTCAGTAACCTGGATAGTCTTGAATATTTCCAACAATTGGTATCAGAGTGTCGTGGTTCTCAGAATAAAGTTTGACAGCTTGAGAAAAGATTCAATACAATGGAGATATTCAGACTTAACAAAGTAATTGAGAATGAAAAGCTAGATCTGGAAATGGCCATAACTCAACTCAAAGAAGCAAGAGAGCATCTTTCCCTTTCCCTAAAAAGAAGGAAGGAACTTGCAAATCAGATTAATGACCACCAGTATGTTGAAGAAAAGATTGAAGACTTTTTCCCTTCAAGCAGCTCAGATGAAGAAAATGATGCAATCAAAGAACTTCTAGAAAAGAATGGATCTCTGCAAGAAGAAGTGAGAAAATTGAAAAGAGAACATGAAATTCAATCAACAAGATTCTGTGAAATCTTGGAACAAAGAAACAAGATGAAAGATGAAATAGATGGAAAGAACAATGAAATCTAGAATAAAACCCTTCAGCTAGACAACCTTATTGATCAAATTTCCAATGCAAATGAAGAAATCTTGACTCTAAGATCAGAAAATGAAAATACAAGAGAGGAGCTGAGATCTGAAAAGCAAATAAATTTAAGAGTGATGAGTGACCTAGATGCTGAAAGGATAATCAATGAGAGAATGTTGAAATCTCAAGAAGATATGAATTAGGTGTATGAATGAAACCTTCATAGGCAAAAAGGAAAAGCAGGACTTGGATACAAAGAGGAAGGTGAATCCTCCAAACAAGGTACTCAAAAGAATCAGAAACCTACTTGTAATCACTGTGGCAAAATTGGTCATACTTTAAACAAATGTTGGAGCAATGGAAAAGAAAAATTCAATGGAAAATGCTACAATTGCAATCAGCTTCGTCATAAAGTAAATGAATGCAAGGAGAAACCAAGATTTAAAGGCAAATGTCACAAATGTAGCAAACAAGGTCATAAGGCATCAGAATGCAGAACTAAAACACCCAATCCAGTAGAACAAATTATTAAAGAAATGTTTGGTTGGGATTACAACACTTGGTGTAGATGTCATTACTATGGAGAATATGGACACATTGGCATGAATTGTGTAAGGCATCACTTGAG
The DNA here is from genome assembly GCA_027943335.1 of Chamaecyparis obtusa. Lineage (NCBI taxonomy): Eukaryota > Viridiplantae > Streptophyta > Pinopsida > Cupressales > Cupressaceae > Chamaecyparis > Chamaecyparis obtusa. Next base: position 184,349 of record BSBK01005252.1, read on the forward strand.
AAAAAGGGATTCTACCATAAGATGTTATAATTGCACTAAGCTTGGTCACATAGCTAAAAACTGCATGAATTTAGGCAAAGTTGAAGATGAAAAGAAAGCAAAAGAAAATAGCATTAGGAAGTAGATGAGACAATAGTGGATTCCTAAACCTACTGGGCAAACCAGTCCAAGTAATGAAGTCACTCATGAAGGGAGTGGCTCTATGAACTCTAACTAAGTCTCCAAGAAAGCACTGGAACTGTATCTTCATAGACATATTCCAAAATAGTTCCTGAACTGAAAGGAAGAAAGATCCATATCAGTATGAAAGATACAACAGGATCACAAGAAGGTCGGTATCAATTACCACTGAGCAAGGTCGGGAGTAACCTAATTTCATTTGGTTACCGAGTAAGGTTGGAGAAGTATGAATTTGTATGTTCTCCAAGTTATGAAATCTTCACCGAGCATTTAATGCATAGTGGATGATAGTCTGTCAAATTCAATACCCTAATTCCTATGGAGCATTAATGACAAAGTTTTAACAAAAAGCATGAAATCAAGTTCATTCTTCACCGCGAATATCAACATTTTGAGCAGAGAAATTTCTAGTGTGATCCAGCGATTCGAAGCAAAATTTTAAAGCAGAAATTTTTCTACCGTGCTACCATGGCTTCATCTAGCACCAAAGTAAAGAAAGGTTTGGAAATGTTAGTTCATGGAGAATGGAAAGCATCAGATTTCAAACTCATGCCCGCGATTGCAGAAACCCTAGATCTGAGTGGAGATCAGTCTCAAATTCCTCCAAAGGTACTTCTTGTAAATGACATTCGCAGTCATTTTAGAGGTACAATTCAAGAACTTGGAACCCTAGAGATAGATGTTGTTCATGATGAACTGTGTGTTGATGGTGTTCTCAAACTGGGACATAAACATTTGGAAGATAAGGGTTTAACACATATCACCCACTTGCCTCGGGGTTTCCAGATAAAATGGATAAGATACATTCTGAGCCGAGTACATGAAGGTAAAATTTGGCTTGAGCAACCAGTGGAAATAACAAAGAAGATGATTCACTGAATCACTGGTCTTCCCATGCTTTCCAAGGATAAATCTACAAAAACCCTAGGTCGGGTAGAGCTGAAAAAGAAAACCCTAGCCGAATGGGATGGTAGAGGTATGAGAATTAACAACATTACCAATGTAGAACTAAAATTTGGCACATATGTAACAGCTCACAAGATATACAGTTCAAGTCGGTAGAATAGTGTTCCGTGTGAAGCAGTTGACCTAGCCTATAAAATTGTGAAGAACAATCTATCATTTGACCTATCAAATCTTTTGTTGAAACAGTTCAACAAGAATATGGAGAGCACCCAAACCTCAAAGAACAATCCATGTAAGTTTGGCTCACTGTTAGTTTGTTTATTTTTCTATGCTCAAAAGTTTTTCCCATCAAAAGGCACAGTAAAATGGAGAAAGGATGTACCTATTCTTTATCAGATAAATGAGTATATTGCAGAAATGGGTGAGAATTTTACAAGCATAATGGATAACTATTTTGAATCTTTTAAGGATAAGATGAATAACAGATTCTGAATTCCACTAAAATTGGTGGAAGATTATAAAGATGATGTTTGTTTCATGGTTGATTGTGATAGAGTATACATTCAAGCAGTAAGGCCCAGGATTATATGGGTGAAACCTCTTCCTTATGAGGTAAACATTGATGAAACAAAGGATATAATTGAAGCTCTAGTAAATCAACTTGTTGATCCAACGGCTCCATACTTTGGAACATATGATGAAGCTAAGATAAGAATTGAGCTAAGCATAAAACTTCCACAGGCGGTTAACAAAGGTAGAAAGAGGATGGCCAAGATGCAATCTAGCACACCTCTAATGTTAACCAAGGGCATAGGAGAAGATATTATATAAGAAGAAGAAAAGGATGAGAATAAAGAAGAACAAGTTCCTGTAAAGAAGAAAGGAAAGGTAACTATCACCAAGGAACCCGAGCAATCCACTGCAGTATTCACAAGGAAAAGATCAAGGGGCAAGGCAGGTAAAATCAATGATGATATAGTACTCAAAAGGCCTCCTCCCTCTTTTGAACAAAAGATTAAGGATTTGAGAGAAGGATCTGGAATTGCAAATTTCAAATCTCTCAAATATGAAATTAAATCAAAGGCAGAGCAGCAGGAAATAGAAGATGATGTCATTGAGAAAATGGGAAAATGGAAGTACTCACCTGATGATATGGCTTCTCAAATTCTAGGTATTCTATTAGATAAAGTCAAGTTGAGATGGTCCAATGCAAGACAAACTGTCAAGGACATATATGCTCAAACCTTAAGATAGTTAATGCCAAGTTTGAAAGATGATGAAATAAATAAGGCATTGATAGAAAATGAGTGCAAGATGACACTAAAATTCAACAGTTGTTTGATTTTGATCAAAGATATAGAGTCAGTTGTGAAGAGTGCAAATTATACTTGGAAAAACATCTACCATCTTCACAAACCAAGCACTGAAATTGTGACAATTAAAGATATTGAAGATGACAGTGATGAAGAAGAAGAAGAAGAAATAGTTCAGATTGATAATGTTGTGATAGAGGAAGCAGGTAAAGAAGCTACTAAGGAAGCTGAGAAGAATGTTGAGGAAGATGATCTAGTTCAGATAGCTACAGAGGTAATTGCCTCGACTCTCCAGTAAAAATTGCTACATCTAGCCCGGAGAAAACTTCAAGTGTGATTGTAACAACTCCCTCAGATACATCAAATGTCCAATCATCACTAGCACAGCTCAATTTATCAATGACAGAAGTGGCTACCACTTCATCTACCGAGCTTTAGCCTCCTTCTTCCACTGAGTTGCAGTCTTCTGTACCTTCTTCAAATTTGAGTTTTTCAGCAGTAAGTACTTCAGATTCTACAGTTGTAAATACTTCAGTTTTTGATTTATCAAGTATTCCAGTTAGCATCCCATCAGTCGGAAGTTTATCAGTTTTCACTACTAGTCCTACTGTGTCTACAATAATTTCTACTACAAAGGCAATAAGTATAAAGACTCAATCGAGTACAAAATTTCTGAGTAAGAGTGTAGTAGAAGGTATAGATCTAGATGAGGATATACAAATTCCCCAGCTAGATTTTGCAAACCTCACTGCAGATCAATTGCAAACAGTTGGTGAACTCCTCCAGAAGAAAGCAAAGTAGAAGAAACTAAAAGAAGAAAGAGATAAGGAATATAAGATCATTGAGGATGCCAAGAACATTTTGACAAAAGCTATAGGTGTTAAAGTTGATTCCTCTCAACACATTTTGTTGTAGTTGGCAGAAGCAATTAACAGGTTTAATGATGATTCCTCTGGAACAGACAAGTTGCTTGAAAAGGCTGAGAAGAAGTTTGAAAATGAAGTGCTTGAGCACATTGCTCAATAAATAGCTATCAATCAGGTAGGGTTATCTTCAGTTTTGACTAGCATTGAGTCCTCCTATTCCAAGGCAACATCTCTTTTTGTCAAAATCTGTAATGTTGCTGAGTTCTCAAAGGAGATTAAAGATAAAATAAATAAGATTGATGAGGATCTGAAGATCAGAGCAAAAAAGTTGCAACTTGAACCTAGTTCAAGCTCTGCACATTAGATGACAGTCAGATTCCTATCTGATAAGCAGTTAGAGTTATTGAAAGAAGATGCAAGGATTAGATCAACATTAATAGATATTCAGAACATGATCCTTCCCATCATGGATACAATGCAGAAGCATATTGCATACTCAAAAATATTGATCCATGACAATTAGTTTTCAATTGCAGATCACATGATTGAACTCTCTGCAAAAGTCCAAGTTGCACTCCATACATGCAAGATTCTGCAAGAAAATTGGGATAGAACTCTAGCACTAATTGGAAAGGTGCATTCTGATTTTCTCTCACATTTTGGTATCTCCGTGTAAAATATTTGTATATACACCTTTGGAATTATTGTTAAAAAGGGGGAGAAAGTATATGAGATATGAAAGGGGGAGAAAGTATAAATAGAAAATATGAGTATAAGATATTTGTATATATACTATATAAGGGAGACATGAAATATATATACAAAATCAGTGTCAACATGATTGTGTATATAAGTTTTGGGAAATAAGTGTTTTGTCACTAATGCCAAAGGGGGAGATTGTTGGCATTAGGTATGATTGTCATCAGTGACAACACTTATTTAGACTCTATGTGCTTACTAAGCAGAACAGTGCTTATTGAGCAGAACAGTGCTTACTAAGCAGAACAGTGCTTACTGAGAAGAATAGTGTTTACCGAGTGACACTATATCTACCGAGTCTCCAGTATATACCATGTTTGAAACTACAACCGAGTGGTTAGTATGGACTATGCCTCCACTTCTACTAAGTGCATGATGATGCCGAGTAACACAGTGGATGCCGAGTATCAAAAAGTCACCGAGTTAGTTTATAGTAACCGAGTCACTATATTTGGGCCGACTCAGTAATATTTGTGTTAGCTTGTTTAAGAGCTGACTTTGTAATTATTTTGTAATTGTTTTGGATTGATATATATATAAACAATGTTTTATATCATATCCAAGGTGGTAAAATAGTGAAGTAATGAAAAAGGGAGAAAGGCAAAGATAAGCGAATTACAAAGGGCTACAACAGTATAAGAAGTAGCAAAGATCTATCCATCACAGAAGGTGATCAGTTCATCAGAGAATCTCAATCAGCAAGTACAGTTGCAAGTAAGAGATCTACTGTTTCATCCTAATAGGTGAATCAGCTTGAAATCCTTTAACTGGGTAGACTTAACAGTCTTTGCAAAATCTCTTAACCGAGTGCATACTTCATTGTATGTTTGTAAATCCTCTAACAAGGTGGACCTAGCAGTCCTTATTGCTCCTAATAGGGTAGATCATCAGAAGTGATCATGTAAGCCTTAACCCACAAACTTTATACTGTAGTATTGAAGTTTTGTGGGTATCATCCCCACCCCAGTTTTACTTTCTACTTGGAAGGTTTCTGGGTCACCAAATCTCTGTGTCCAAAGTGTTATGAATGTTTTATTCTTTCTATTACTCATGCATGTAGTCAGATTATCAATCTAATATTATTATGATCTGAATCTATTAAAAGTTTTGAAGTTACTGATTCACCCCTCCCCTCTCAGTAACCTGGATAGTCTTGAATATTTCCAACTTATCACATCTTATTCTATCATTTATCAGTAAAGATCCTTTTCCTCTAACCATAAAAGGTGTATTATTACCCATTTTTACAGATCCTCCATTATATTGCTCAAGATGATCAAAATTTTCCTCATCACCAGTCGTGTGATGTGTACAGCCACTATCAATAATCCATTTATCATTTTTATTAACTTTAGAAATGAGTGTTGTCTCTACATACCTTTCTTCTTCCTCAGAATCATCCTTCATCGTAACAAATAATACCTCCACATCTTCCTTGGTGTCGGTATCAGTATCATTCTCCTTTGCAATGTAACATACCTTTTTTCCTTTATCATTGTTGTCTCAATTATCCCTGTTGTAATGTCAGTAAGTTTTGTTGCTTCTTCTTCCGTAGCTTCCTTCACCACATCAGTCTTTGTTTCTATCATCATCTTACATGTTCGGGCATCTAGCAGTAATATGACCAACTTCTTTGCAATTAAAACATGCTAAAGGTAATTTACCCTTATATCTACCTTTACCTTTAGGTAATCTCTTGGCCATAAGAGCTTCAAGCTCATCAAGCTCATCATCAGTATTACTGTCATTATCATCTCTATTATTTCTACTACTAGACTTACCGATCTTCAGAGAAGACATAAAAGTAGATTCAACAGATGGTACAACACTATTGTCAAAGTTGTTCAGCTCAAAATTTGTTAGCTTACCAATTAGATTATCAAGAGTAAGAGTATTTCCAGGTGCAAACCTCATTTCATGTATAGCAAAAATTTTGATTGCATAAACATGCAATAAGTTTCTCAAGATTTTACTTACCACTATATCTTCTTCAATGACACCACTAGATCCTCTGATAGCATTGACTACCTCCTTTATTCAGTTTGTATATTGCAAAATATTTTCTCCTTCTTTCATTTTCATATCATCAAAGCTTTCTCTTAAACTTTCAGCTCTGGCTCTTTTCACATTTGCATCATCACTATAAACTTGAGCAAGTTTATCCCACATTTCCTTTGAAGTAAGGAAATCTTTGACATCTTCAAATTTGACATCAGATAGAGCAGCAACGATCTCCATCATAGTAATATTATGTTGATGTCTATCTCTTAATTGATCAAGAGTCAAAGGTCCTTTAGGCGGTGCTAAGTAGCCATTATCCAATAGGGTGAGGGCATAATTCCCAATACTAGATATATGCAGTCTCATTCGGCTTTTCCATATTGTAAAGTTGTCCTTGTTTAGCTTTGGCACTTCCCTCTTATATATTTTGTGATCTTTATGCTAAAGTCCTTAAAACTCTATTCCAAGCAACCAATATGCTCTGATACCAATTGTTAGAATAACTAAGAGGGGGGTGAATCAGTTATCCATAGTCCCAAATACAAAATGTATCACTTAAAAACAAATTCAGCTGATTCTGCAGCTCGGTAAACAAAAATACTAAACTTTTTGTGACTTTATCGATTACCAATTAATTGCTCATAGTGATTATCGACCAAATAAAATATGCAACATGTAAAGTATGATATCTAAACAATCACCACATAAATACATAACACAAAGATTTAACATGGAAACCCTGTAAAGGGAAAAACCACCTGGGATCGATAACCCAAAAATTTCACTCTTCTAAAGTGAGCTCGGTGAAGAGCCAACCTTGTTAAAGGTTACAAAACACACTGTAAGGTGTGACCTTGTTAGAGGATTTAACACTAACAATTATCATCCAACCAACATTCACTATGGGGTTGACAGGATAACAATGTACATTCTATGAATGACATATAAGACTTTCAAGTCCACTCGGTTAAAAGATTTTATCTTTTTACAATGGTTAAACTATAACAACAGCTGATCTGATTACAATACAACTTGATTTTGTAGATGTTTAGATCTATTTTAAGTCCATACAAATCCTTTGATCAATATTTCAATTCAGTTCTTCAATATTCAATAACTTACTGTCACTCGGTATAAGCTCTTTGATGCTCGATTAACTCTATAGTTCGGTTCTTCTTCAACCAATCTGATCAGGCATGCATGAATTTTTGTTCACGTGATATCTCTGCAGTCTCCTTCTTTCGGCATCCTTCTCAAAATGAAATCAATGTCTCTTAAATATATGAGTAAGCCATTTTCTTTTCACCCATCAGATTTTTCTACTTTATCTCCTTTGTTGATTTTTCCCCTTAAACCTTCTTTGACAGATGTGTCAATAACTCATTTTATTCCCATCCTTTATATCTTCTTTGAATTTTGTTAGTCATGAATCTCCATAACAAACTTTATCTTCCACCTCGAAATCATACACTTTACAGGTCGTCAATTTCTGTTGGCTAAACTAATCATTTAGTTCTTTTGTCCATTCTCAGTTAACAAAGGAATGCGTCGGTGAATACAAGTTCGGTTGAAACTATCACTTAGTATACACTACACTAGCTTGGTGTATACTAGAATGCTTCATTAACTGACCACACTACTTTGTAATATTTTGCTTCCTTCTTCATAATTGATTAATGTAACATAATCAAGTCAACAATATGAAGTCATAGACTCATCAGTAAGTTACCCAAAGTATTCCTTTTCCTCATCTATCATATCCATCTCCTTCAATGTAGATATCTCAGTTCTTTATCTCTCCTCTCCTCTTTACAGATGTGTAGATGTTTGTAACTAACATGATAAGTATTGTCAAAACTAGTTGACATCAATGACAACATAACTATTGATTCAATTATTTTACATAACAATCATGTGCTTGGTGATCTCTAATCACTTTGTAGTTCATCAATTAGGTTCTCAATCAGTTTTAGTTCATCACGGACATGTCTCCACTTTGGTGGAGACATGTCCATTCATGAGATGTCTCATGAATTGTGCCTTTTCGTCTTAACTAAGAACCCGATCTCTAATCCAGGTTTGTTACTCTAATATATTTATTTATATATTTATATATTTATATATCATAGTATATATATAATAGTTATAATCAACTAAAACTACAATGACATTAACACTCCCTCTTAGTTAAGGAGGATAAACAAAAAATTAGATATTACCTCAATGTAATATCAGGAATGGAAATTTTTTAAGGATATCTTTGATTAGAAGATATCCACCATTTAGATATCATCTCATGATATCACAAGTAATGGCCTCTTGAATATCAAGTCACATGATATTCACCAAGTACTCAAGATGTTCATAAGGTATGTGCACATGTATCCTGAATAATACTTACCATATGAACATTCATGGTCTGTTTAAGGAAATTAATCCACCATGCAAGATTTTCATGGGTTTTTTAAGGAAATTAATCCACCATGCAAGATATTCATGGTCTGTTTAAGGAAATTAATCCACCATGAAAGATATAATCTATCATGATCTTCTTATACATCATAATATATCCATCATAATAGAAAAGTTAAGTTATTGTAAGATCATCATCTTTCAATAACTTTTACAAATACAAGTGATAATCATTTGGATGTTGTCACTTCCTCATGATGTACATAGGGGCCATATAGTCATGAATTAACACTTATTAATAAATTAATTCATTAGTACAATAATCACATATCATGAGACTCTTATCAGTAATACCAAGTTTACCCCTTTAAGTATTCCACCTTTGTTTTCATAGGAGGATGGTGATGAAGGTAAAGAACAGTGAACTCCATCTCAATCTAGTATTTCATAAATTTTGAGTTATTTAACAACTATAACTAAGTTGCAATCAAATATAGAGTTAAACAATACTCTTCAATCAATAGCTATACAATCAACACTGGGAAAACTATCAAGGCCTCTTGCATCTGACTTAAGCTTCAACAATGACAACTCTCACCCAATAAACTTATCTCCACCACAATAGTTTAGAAAACTTGTAACTAATCTCAAAACATCAAATTTCTAATACAGATGGGAACTACCAAACACATTACCAATCACATTTAAGACAAACATGTATTCATGCCCAATACGGAAATAGTAGGTTCCACAAAATGGTGAAGATTGAGTTTCCCGTGAGTTCTCCATTGCACATAGTCTCCAAGAAACTCACAAAACCAAAACCAAGCTTATGTGATGAGTATTATGTAGGTCGATATAATTTTTCCTATACTTTTTCAATATTGTTGTTGATGCTCATTGATCTCTTTAATTATTGTTTTTAATCTATATCCTCATGATTATATATGATCCCTTGATATAAGATGATAATCCTTTTTTATATTGGTCTGCATCTTGTTCGATATTCAGATTAATGAAATCAATCTTCATCCCTTGATAAAGATCATAATGTTATATTAATGATATCGCTTATGCTTCTTGTATATTCATAACAAGTTTTATTTACTACTTTGACTAATCCTTAATCTTGATCGATAAGCCTTATCATTATTATTGGGCCTTAACCATTGATATTTATACAATGTCGATGTTACTATTCTTGAGTAGTGGTGCATGTCTTATGCTCAATATACTTGATCAATATCTCTACAATGTTAATATAACTAGCATTGAAAATCTTATGTTCGATATATCCTGATTGATATCTTTCCTTGATAATGGAGTTTGATCTTCTTATTTATCGATTTGATCTCTAATTTTGTTTATCTCATTTGTTAGATAGTATCATCTTCTATCTGATGTTGATCATTTCTCAAACTGGCTCTAATACCATGTTAATTTTCATCATATTTGATCTATCTATGGCTTTTCTATTTTTAGAATATGATTCGATCTACAAAAGAAGAACATATTTTTATTTCAATGTCCTTTATTGTGAAAGGCATATAAAGGGGAAAATTAGTTTGTTGATGACTTTTTAGTTAAAGAGATTAGATTTTCACAATATATAGTTTAATATTGATATTGCTTTTGGATTTAATTGTGTTAAGTTTTTTCATAAATGCTTTGGATTACACTCGGTGATCTGTCATCAGAATGAAAATGAGTACCAAGAGATGAAAAATATGAATTCTTTTTAACCATCAAAGAGTTCACAATAGAAGGAGAATGAAATAAGCCTCTTCCTAATGTCTAGCATATTCAGAACTGTATGAAGAAATATGGCATTGCTACAACTATAATAAGTATGGACATACTGCTCATGATTGTAGATCTAGATCTAGTAGTAATATATAGAGTTGTCATATATGAAGAATGGAGAAAATGGGGCAAGATGGAGATGGTGCAGAACTACAATCTATAAATAATCATTATTGTAATTTTTAATTTAAAATCCATAAGATATACATGGAAATGTGATATTTTTTGAATTGGTTGTTGGATTGGCTACACGACAAGGTAGTTTGATAGGACTCATGGTCATGAATGCATCAAAGAAGGGCCACAAGTACTCATGGATTCTTAAATGTGTCTACCAATAGTGTGTATAATAACTTGTGAGTGATGGAAATTTCCTCCACACGGTATGGGTATGATACAAGGAGGACTATTAGAACTTCCTTAATGATGTTGTCTTTGTCCAATTTTTGGTATAGGTGGTCTATGAACTGTGTTTATGTCTTTTGTGATGCTTTTCTTATGGTAGTAGAAACATCTATATATGTTTTCCATTTTGGCTCATTAGGGTTCTTTATTTCTTCTTCTATGCCTAATATTAGGTAGTTCACACAGTTTATATTTATTTGCATTTTGCTACTTCAAAAACTAGGGGGGCCTTAATAGAACCCCATAATTATAATTAGGAAAAAAATGGTTTCTAAATCATAGGGTTAACTTACATTTGAATAAAAATATAATTTCCAATCTCTAATAAAAATGAAAGAACTTAGTGGTATCATTGGCATTTGAAATGTTTTTTTTGTATATGTTGGCAGGAGTTCAATAATTAGTCCAAATGTCCTTCGAAAATGACAATCTAATAAACTTTAAAATGCATTTGTTTCACATATTTAATATTTCACAAAATAGAGAGAGTAGCAACAAAGCATGTTCCCAACCAACACATAGTTGTTCAAGAAGGCTTACACAATACTGTGCAGAAAATGATGTTCAAGATCAAGCACCAACCTATGAATAAGGTAAGGTTAGGAAACATCATAAAATAAGGTAATGAGAATGCAACCTCATCTTTAAAAGTGAGCTAATGACCTTCACCAATAATAAAGTTCTTCTGGCTCCCCTAATTCAGCAATATAATCAAGAGACAGAGTTAGTGTCTCATGTGTCCTCTTTCCAGATCAGCCCAACTCCCTTATCTGAATCCCTCTCCAAGAGTTTTCCAACAAAACCCCTTTTCTTTCCCTCAACAACCATAACTAGACCACCTCTCTTTGGTAGAGAAACCTCCAAAACATCCTAGTTCACTCCTTGAATAACCACACCATTCTCATCCATCAACAGATCACATGTAGTCAGGTCCACCATATCAATGACAATGCCCTTTTTCAAGTAGAGCTTTCCTCCCTGAATATCTCTACTAATAACTCTAACCCTTATTTGACTTGTGAGCCAAGAGACTGGTAAAACACTTTCCTGAATTACATTCTTATAATCCTCTTGAACCCTCACATCCATAGAATTCTCCCTTCCATCGACCCTCATCTTCTGAAGCCTCCTCAAACAATCTTCTTCCTCCTCTGAATCCTCCATAACAACACCCTTCCCAAAATGAAAGTCTTCCACACTCATCCCTGAATGAATTCCCTCAAGCATTGGATCTTCCTCTCCATTCTGATCAACATGGGTTCTAAGATTCAAGCCATACTCTCCATTGGTATTGTGAGAATTTTTCACATCCGGTTCGGGCTCAAATTGCAGCTGGGTATCCTTCATCTAAACGCTGTTAATTGTTTCTCTGAGCACCATGAGTTTTCTAGCATAGGAGTGACCTTCAGTTTCTTCATTGGCTTGGCAGAGTCAAATTCATTCATTAATTCTGGCATGTCTTCATCCTCGTGAGATTCTTTATCTTCCCATGGCCTTGCATTTGGCTTACCAGATCCCTTTATCTTTGAATCAGGGACCATTCTATCTGATTTTTCGCCATCTAATTCCATTTTAAAAATGTAGAATCTTAAGAACAGGGGACAAAAAATAGAGAAAAAATAGAGCATTGCAAATTTTCACTCAAACACTTAATATTTCATTACAATTGTAAATCACAATACATTGTTGCAGGCTATTTTGACGACGACAATAAGAATAGTCACTCGACATGCAACTCATGCATTATTTGATAATCTGCACACATCACTGGCTATCCAACTGCAAACTGAGGTTGAACAATTACATTAAAAAATCTCATACATCTAAAGTAAAAAATGCATAGCCGTGGAACACATACAATTTGGCAATGACGATGGAAGTAGTAGTTGAGCATCAATTCTCTACATACTCCCCCTTGTGGATTATTCATCTTTCAAGAGATATGTTTTCCCCTATTTTACTTTGTGTTTCTATGTTTTTTAATTCTACAAGAAAGAGAGAAAAATTCCTAGCTCTGGTGTCCTACAAAGATGTTTTAGCTCGGCCTACCATTAAAATGGGATTGAAATACTGCACATGCTTACAATATCTTTCTTTTATTTTTTGGTTTTTCTATGCAGTGCATATATATAGATATAAATAGATGGGCGGATTTTTCCTTTTTAAAAATTTCTTTTTAATTATTAATTATTAGTTATTTTTAGTATTTTTTAATTTAATTATCTAATATTTCATTAAATATTATAATCAAATATGTTAGAAATAATATATCTTAAGAAGATGATTTGTGTCTATTTATTGTAGTTAATCATAAATTTTTTCACCAATTAAAAAAATATTTTAATAAAAATATTACTTTTTCCTAAATTCTTATTAGATACATTTGAATTATTTTATTGTTATTTTTAAATTTAATAATTTAAATATACACTAATTATGTATTTTCGAAAGATGAATTATTTTGTATATCTTAAGTATGAAATAATATTTTTAAATTTTTTATAATAGTTGAATTATTATTATATAATTATATTTTATATTATAAGATATAAAGAATAAATATAGCTAATAATATTAAATAAATATGTTTAATATATATAGTTATTTATTTAATATTTAATATTTTTTAATTTATACATTTAATTTAAAATAAATATTAAAAATTATTATTTTAAAAAGTATATTAATGTGTAATTTTTTGATGTTATTTTAATTTTTTTATCATCTTACTTTTACTTGAAGTTATATTTTGTTAGATCTTTTATTACTAAAAAGTATCTATTATACAAAAAGTCTCAACACTTTGTTAATTAAAAAGAAGATGAAAAGAAAGAATTATATGTGTATAAAAAAGGTGGGCTTTGTTGGTGCCCAAAAATAATGGATTGGATTTGGTCAACTAACATGTACAAATTGATACCTCTGCAATTATGGCTTAATCAAGCCAAGGTTGGTAGGCCTAATTTCACTTTGAACTATCAAATTTTCTATGTCACACAACTGCATACATAAATAAACAAAGTTCCTCCCAAGGTGGTGAATGATCCTTGGAGGAAAGCAACAAATCATCTGATAATCTCTACTCTATAAATCTTGACTAAAGTGGATTAAACTAAGGACTCAAAAGTAATGTTTTTGAAATAATGATTATATAATCTACAAACCATAAAGTATGAACCAAATGACAATTTCCAAATAATATTTAGATCAGTGTCTTCTAAATACTTGGGTTGTAGAGTCATAAAACTGTCAATCCTACGTACGATCAGAGACGATTTTCAAAACTTACTTTAATAAGACAAGACCATCATTTCAAAGGCTTCCACTTAAAATATAATTGAAAACAGATTGTACAACTAGTTTTATTGAATTTAGCTCTATTCAAGAGACCAATAGAAATAAAGGAAGATTCACAGATCTTTCAATTGATATTCAAACTATATATTGATTTTGAGTTATAACATTTAGGAAATTTAACATAATGAAACATTCTATAAAATAGAATATTTGAAAGACTAATTGAAAATATATAACTTATAACCACAAATTAAAAAAAATAGCACTTATCTTTATTGATGTTAAAAAACTGGTACATAAGAGTTCATAGTTGTTGTTTATCAAATTTTATTCTATGAAAATCTATCTTGTATTTTATTGTCTATTTTCTCTTTAAATTTTACATTATGTATATTTATGTGTTTGAGTGGCTTTCACACCTCTTTATGGTGAAAAGGCACAACCCTTATTACAAATTATTTTGAAAAAATAATAAACTAACTAAAAAATAAGTACCTAACTTTCGGATTTGGGTTTGGTTGAAAAATTAAAACACCTTGTAGAAAGCTAATTTTTTTATTGGAGATAGGAAATTTGATTTCCCGAACTGAGTCATTTTTAGATTTTTGAAATTCAAAAATCTTCATCCTCTGTCGGCAAATTTTCCCACGTTACAATTGCATATCATAATACATTGTTGCAAGCTATTTTATACACGACAATAAGAATAGTCACTCGACATGCAACTCATGCATTATTCAGTGATCTACACACAACACTAGTTATCTAGCCGCAAACTCAGTTTGAACAACTACTTAAAAAAATCTCATACATCTAAAATAAATCATGCATGGCTGTGGAAAATATATAATTTAGCAGTGACAAGGGAACTGGTAGTTGAGCATCAGTTCTCTACATACTCCCCCTTGCAAATTATTCATCATTCAAGAGATCCATTTTCCCCTGTTTTACTTTGTGTTTCTATGTTTTATAACTCTACAAGAAAGAGAGAAAAATTTGTAGCTCTGGGTGTCAGGTACAAAGATGTTTTGGCTCGGCCTACCATTAAAATGGTATTGAAATATTGCATAGGCTTACAATTTCTTTCTTTTATTTTTTAGCTTTCTATGTAGTGCATATATATAGATATAAATAGATGGGCGAGTTTTTCCTTTTTCAAAATTTCTTTTTAATTATTAATTATTAATTCTTTTTGGTATTTTTAAATTTAATTATCTAATATTTCATTAAAAAATTATAATCAAATGTGTTAGAAATAATATATCTTAAGAAGATGATTTGTGTCTATTTATTGTAGTTAATCATATAATTTTTCACCAATTAAAAAAATATTTTATTAAAAATATTACTTTTTTTTAAATTTTTATTAGATACATTTGAATTATTTTATTATTATTTTTAAATTTAATAATTTAAATATACACTAATTATGTATTTTCAAAATATGAATTGTTTTGTATATGTTAAGTATGAAATAATATTTTTTAAATTTTTATAATAGTTGAATTATTATTATATAATTATATTTTATATTATAAGATATAAAGAATAAATATAGCTAATAATATTAAATAAATATATTTAATATATATAGTTATTTATTTAATATATTTTATATTTATTATTTTTTAAATTATTCATTTAATTTAAAATAAATATTAAAAATTATTATTTTAAAAAGTATATTAATGTGTAATTTTTTTAAGTTATTTTAATTTTTTTATTATCTTACTTTTAGTTGAAGTTATATTTTGTTAGATCTTTTACTACTAAAAAGTATCTATTATATGAAAAGTCTAAACATTTTGTTAATTAAAAAAAAAAAGAATATAAAGAATTATATATGTGTATAAAAAAGGTGGACTTTGTTGGTGCCCAAAAATGATGGATTGGATTTGGCCAACTAACAGGTACAAACTGATACCTCTGCAATTCTGGTTTAATCAAGCCAATGCAGGTAGGCCTAATTTCACTTTGAACTATCAAATTTTCTATGTCGCACTACTGCGTACATAAACAAACAAAGTTCCTCCCAAGGTGGTGAATGATCCTTGGAGGAAAGCAACAAATCCTCTCATAATCTCTACTCTATAAATCTTGACTAAAATAGATTAAACTAAGGACTCAAAAGTAATAATTTTGAAATAATGATTATATAATCTACAAACCACAAAGTAGGAACCAAATGACAATTTTTAAATAATAGTTAGATCCGTGCCTTCTAAATACTTGGACTATAGAATCATAAAACTTTCAATCCTACGTATGATCAGAGATGATTTTCAAAACTTGCTTTAATAAGACAAGACCATCATGTCAAAGGCTTCCACTTAAAGTATAATTCAAAACATATTGTACAACTAGTTGTATTGAATTTAACTCTATTGAAGAGACCAATAGAAACAAAGGAAGATTCACAGATCTTTCAATTGATATTCAAACTATATATTGATTTTGAGTTATAACATTCAGCAAATTTAACACAATTAAACATTCTATAACATAGAATATTTGAAAGACTAATTGAAAATATATAACTTATAACCACATATAAAAGGAAATGACACTTATCTTTATTGATGTTGAAAAATGGTACATAAGAGTTCATAGTTGTAATTGTTTATCAAATTCTATTCTATGAATATCTATCTTGTATTGTATTGTCTCTTTTCTCTTTAAATTTTACATTATGTATATATATGTGTGTGTTTGAGTGACTTTCACACCTCTTTATGGTGAAAAGACACAAGCCTTATTACAAATTATTATGAAAAAATAATAAACTAACTAAAAAATAACTACCTAACTTTCGGATTTGGGTCTGGTCGAAAAACCAAAACACTTTGTGGAAAGCTAAGATTTTTACTGCAGATAGGAAATTTGATTTCCCGAATTGGGTCATTTTTAGATTTTTAAAATTCGACTATCTTCATCCTCTATCGGCAAATTTTCCCAGATTACAATTATAGATCACAATATGTTGTTGCAGGATGTTTTACATAGGGCAATAAGAATAATCACTCGACATGCAACTCATGCATTATTCAATGATTTGCACACAACACTAGCTATCTGGCCGCAAACAGAGGTTGAACAACTACTTTAAAAAATCTCATACATCTTAAACAAATCATGCATGGCCGTGGAAAATATATAATTTGGCAGTGACGGTGGAATTGGGAGTCGAGCATCAGTTATCTACATACTCCCCCTAGAAAATTATTCATCATTCAAGTGATCTATTTTTCCCTATTTTACTTCGTGTTTTTGTATTTTTTAACTCTACAAGAAAGAGAGAAAAATTCGTAGCTTTGGGTGTCCTACAAAGATGTTTTGGCTCAGCCTACCATTAAAATGGGATTGAAATACTGCACACACTTACAATTTCTTTCTTTTATTTTTTAGTTTTTCTATGTAGTGCATATATATAGATATAAATAGATGGATAGGTTTTCCCTTTTTAAAAATTTCTTTTTAATTATTAATTATTTTTTGTATATTTAAATTTAATGATCTAATATTTCATTAAAAAATTATAATCAAATGTGTTAGAAATAATATATCTTAAGAAGATGATTTGTGTCTATTTATTGTAGTTAATCATATAATTTTTCACCAATTGAAAAAATATTTTAATAAAAATATTACTTTTTCCTAAATTCTTATTAGATACATTTAAATTATTTTATTGTTATTTTTAAATTTAATAATTTAAATATACACTAATTATGTATTTTTGAAATATGAAATATTTTGTATATCTTAAGTATGAAATAATATTTTTAAATTTTTTATAATAGTTAAACCTTTGGTAAGTATGGTAAACCTTTGGTAAATTTTTTATAATAGTTAAACCTTTGGTAAGTATGGTAAATTTTTTATAATTTTTTAAATATATCTTAAGTATGGTAAACCTTTGGCCCTTACCCAAGGCTGTTCTGCGAGACTGTGGGCTAAGAAAGGTATTAATCAGTTTATAGACCTCTTTGAGCAGAACCAAATCACTCCTTGGGATGAGCTTAAAATTAAGTATGATATCCCTGATTCCCATAAAAGAACTTATAACATGATTGTGCAAGTTGTTAATGATCTTCCCACTATTTTCCATGTTGATTCTCACAAGTACCTTAAATGTAAATGGCCTAGTGGAATTGTCACGAATCTGCTCAAGGCCAAGGATATTTACAAAATCCTTGATTGTAATACAGATATTATTGATCATGTCAATGTTGTTTGGTACTCTTCTTATGATGCTGATGGTTGGAAAAAATACTTTGATATCTTGTGGAAGAATTCTGTTGAACCTAAAATTAGGTGCTTCAGATGGTTAGTCATGCTGGACAGGCTGCCTATTAAGAAAGGTTTTTCTAATTCTGATATTTGTAATTTTTGTAGAGTTCCTGAAACTGGCAGACATATTCTTTTAGATTGTATTTTTGCTAAAGAAATATGGAGAATGTTTGGCATTGTTTATCCTATTGATGTCAATATTCTTGATATTATCACTAGTCATATTAATGGTCTTCCTAAAGATACCAATTTATTTTGGAATATATTATCGTCTAACATTCTCTGGCAGATCTGGAAGTGCAGGAATGAGGAAAGGTACCAAGGTAAGCCAAGGGATCTTACTGAGTTTTTTTGAAAACTCACATATTTTAAAATTTCTTTGCAAGTGCAGGCGACTTTGTTGATCGAGCGGGATAAGATGAGAAGGTTCCTTCATGATGGGCATGCTACCTTTTTCTACTATGAGTTGAAGCATGGATACCAATGGCGTAGAACCATGGATGATCTACAAGCTTTTGTGCAAGCCGGCAATAGGCTGAACAAAGATATCAGAAAGAAAGTGAATGCTAGAAAAGAAGAATTATTCAGGTTGATGCAGATTCAAGATCATAAAAGTATTGTTTGGATGGAGGGTCCCTTAGGCTGGACTGCTTGGCTAGACAATTATTATGATGTTCTTAGTTAATTAGTCCTTCTTCTCCTCTTTTTTGTGTTGATGTACAGTTGATACTGTTCTTCCGCAGTGAGGTTTGGCCTCCTTGTTGATTTTCGTGGTGCTACTGTGGTTGCTTTTTGTTTTCTGAAACTCTTATATCTAATAGAAAAAAATAATAGTTGAATTATTACTATAGAATTATATTTTATATTATAAGATATAAAGAATAAATATAGCTAATAATATTAAATAAATATATTTAAAATATATATAATCATTTATTTAATATGTTTAATATTTATTATTTTTTAATTTATACATTTAATTTAAAATAAATATTAAAAATTATTATTTTAAAAAGTATATTAATGTGTAATTTTTTGAATTTATTTTAATTTTTTTATTATCTTACTTTTAATTGAAGTTATATTTTGTTAGATCTTATACTACTAAAAAGTATCTATTATATGAAAAGTCTAAACACTTTGTTAATTAAAAAGAAGATGAAAAGAAAGAATTATATGTGTATAAAAAAGGTGGGCTTTGTTGGTGCCCAAAAATGATGGATCAGATTTGGCCAACTAACAGGTACAAATTGATACTTCTGCAATTCTGGCTTAATCAAGCCAAGGCTAGTAGGCCTAATTTCACTTTGAACTATCAAATTTTCTATGTCGCACAACTGCATACATAAACAAACAAAGTTCCTCCCAAGGTGGTGAATGATCCTTGGAGAAAAGCAACAAATCCTCTGATAATCTCTACTCTATAAACCTTGACTAAAGTGGATTAAACTAAGGACTCAAAAGTAATATTTTTTAACCAAATGACAATTTGTAAATAATAGTTAGATCAGTGCCTCCTAAATACTTGGGCTATAAAGTCATAAATCTTTCAATCCTACGTACGATCAAAGTCCGTTTTAAAAACTTGCTTTAATAAGACAAGTCCATCATTTCAAAGGCTTCCACTTAAAGTATAATTCAAAATAGATTGTACAACTAGTTCTATTGAATTTAGCTCTATTCAAGAGACCAATAGAAATAAAGGAAGATTCACAAATCTTGCAATTGATATTTAAACTACATAATGATTTTGACTTATAACATTCAGAGAATTTAACATAATAAAATATTCTATAAAATAGAATATTTAAAAGACTAATTGAAAATATATAACTTATAACAACAAATAAAAAGAAATGGCACTTATCTTTATTGATGTTGAAAAACTAGTACATAAGAGTTCATAGTTGTGGTTGTTTATCAAATTATATTCTATGAAAATCTATCTTATATTGTCTTGTCTCTTTTCTCTTTAAATTTTACATTATGTATATATATGTGTTTGAGTGGCTTTCACACCTCTTTATAGTGAAAAGACACAACCCTTATTACAAATTATTTTGAAAAAACAATAAACTAACTAAAAAATAACTACCTAACTTTTGGATTTGGGTCTAGTCGAAAAACTAAAACACCTTGTGGAAAGCTAAGATTTTTTGTAGAGATAGGAAATTTGATTTCCAAATTGGGTCATTTTTAGATTTTTAAAATTCGACAATCTTCATCCTTTGTCGGCAAATTTTTTGACAATATAATTGCAGATCACAATATATTGTTGCAGTCTGTTTTATACACGATAATAAGAATAGTCACTCGATATGCACCTCATGCATTATTCGGTGATCTGCACACAACACTGGCTATCCAGCCACAAACTAATGTTGAACAACTACTTAAAAAAATCTCATACATCTAAAATAAATCATGTATGGCCATGGAAAACATATAATTTGACAGAGATGGTGGAAATTTGTGTTTCTATGTTTTTTAACTCTACAAGAAAGAGAAAAATTTGTAGCTCTGGGTGTCCTACAAAGACGTTTTGGCTTGGCCTACCATTAAAATGGGATTGAAATATTGCATAGGCTTACAATTTCTATATTTTATTTTTTGGTTTTTCTATGCAGTGCATATATATATAGATATAAATAGATGGGCGGGTTTTTCCTTTTTTTAAATTTCTTTTTAATTATTAATTATTAAATATTTTTAGTATTTTTAAATTTAATTATCTAATATTTCATTAAAAAATTATAATCAAATGTGTTAGAAATAATATATCTTAAGAAAATGATTTGTGTCTATTTATTGTGGTTAAACATATATTTTTTGCCGATTAAATTTTTTTTTTAATAAAAATATTCTTTTTCCTAAATTATGATTAGATACATTTGAATTATTTTATTGTTATTTTTAAATTTAATAATTTAAATATACACTAATTATGTATTTTCAAAATATGAATTGTTTTGTATATCTTAAGTATGAAATAATATTTTTAAAATTTTTATAATAGTTGAATTATTATTATATAATTATATTTTATATTATAAGATATAAAGAATAAATATAGCAAATAATATTAAATAAATATATTTAATATATATAGTTATTTATTTAATATATTTTATATTTATTATTTTTTAATTTATACATTTAATTTAAAATAAATATTAAAAATTATTATTTTAAAAAGTATATTAATGTGTAATTTTTTGAAGTTATTTTAATTTTTTTGTTATCTTACTTTTACTTGAATTTATATTTTGTTAGATCATTTACTACTAAAAAGTATCTATTATATGAAAGTCTAAACACTTTGTTAATTAAAAAGAAGATGAAAAGAAAGAATTATATATGTGTATAAAAATGGTGGGCTTTGTTTGTGCCCAAAAATGATGGATCGGATTTGGCCAACTAATAGGTACAAATTGATACCTTTGTAATTCTAGCTTAATCAAGCCAAGGTTGGTATGCCTAATTTCACTTTGAACTATCAAATTTTCTATGTCGCACAACTGCATACATAAACAGACAAAGTTCCTCCCAAGGTGGTGAATGATCCTTGGAGGAAAGCAACAAATCATCTGATAATCTCTACTCTATAAATCTTGACTAAAGTGGATTAAACTAATGACTCAAAAGTAATATTTTTGAAATAATGATTATATAATCTACAAACCACAAAGTATGAAGCAAATGACAATTTCCAAATAATAGTTAGATCAATGCCTTTTAAATACTTAGGCTATAGAGTCATAAAATTGTCAATCTTACGTATGATCAGAGACGGTTTTAAAAACTTTCTTTAATAAGACAAGACCATCATTTCAAAGGATTCCACTTAAAGTATAATTCAAAATAGATTGTACAACTAGTTCTATTGAATTTAGCTCTATTCAAGAGACCAATAGAAACAAAGGAAGATTCATAGATCTTTCGATTAATATTCAAACTATATATTGATTTTGAGTGATAACATTAAGGGAATTTAACACAATGAAACATTCTATAAAATATAATATCTGAAAGACTAATTGAAAATATATAACTTATAACCACAAATAAAAAAAATGACACTTTTATTGATGTTGAAAAACTGGTACATAAGAGTTCATAGTTGTAGTTGTTTATCAAATTCTATTTTATGAAAATCCATCTTGTATTGTCTTGTCTCTTTTCTCTTTAAATTTTGCATTATGTATATATATGTGTTTGAGTGTCTTTCACACTTCTTTATGGTGAAAAGACACAACCCTTAGTACAAATTATTTTGAAAAAATAATAAACTAACTAAAAAATAACTACCTAATTTTCGGATTTGGGTCTAGTCGAAAAACCAAAACACCTTGTGGAAAGTTAATATTTTTACTAGAGATAGAAAATTTGATTTTCCAAACTGGGTCATTTTTATATTTTTAAAATTCGACCATCTTCATCCTCTGTCGGCAAATTTTTCCACATTACAATTGCAAATCACAATACATTGTTGTAGGTTGTTTTATACACGGCAATAAGAATAGTCACTCGACATGCAACTCATGCATTATTCGGTGATTTGCCCATAGCACTGGCTATCCAGTTGCAAACTAAGGCTGAACAACTACTTTAAAAAATCTCATAAATCTAAAATAAATTATGTATGACTGTGGAAAATATATAATTTGGCAGTGACGGTGGAACTCGGTGTCGAGCATTAGTTCTCTACATACTCCCCCTTGCAAATTTTTCATCATTCAAGAAATTTGTTTTCCCCTATTTTACTTTGTGTTTTTGTGTTTTTAAACTCTACAAAGAAAGAGAGAAATATTCGTAGCTCTGGGTGTCCTACAAAGATATTTTTGACTCGGCCTACCATTAAAATGGGATTGAAATACTGCACAAGCTTACAATTTCTTTCTTTTATTTTTTCATTTTTCTATGCGGTGCATATATATAGATATAAATAGATGGGCTTGTTTTTCCTTTTAAAAATTTCTTTTTAATTATTAATTATTAATTATTTTTAGTATTTTTAAATTTAATTATCTAATATTTCAATAAAAAATTATAATCAAATGTGATAGAAATAATATATCTTAAGAAGATGATTTTTGTCTATTTATTGTAGTTAATCATATAATTTTTCACTAATTAAAAAAAATATTACTTTTTCCTAAATTGAAGACTATAATGATGTTTTGCGCTGAGTGTACCTGGCTCCTTTTTGGTGTTTATACTCTCAAAAATTGTTATTTACTGTGATGCTCTATCCTACTTTGTAATGGTTTATTTTGCTATGAACTTGGTGGGTTGAGGCTCCGCCTCCCCACTCCTCTTCTTGTAATTCTCCCTTTTTATCAATCGATATATAATTCAAAAAAATTCTTATTAGATACATTTAAATTATTTTATTGTTATTTTTAAATTTAATAATTTAAATATACACTAATTGTGTATTTTCAAAATTTGAATTGTTTTGTATATCTTAAGTATGAAATAATATTTTAAAATTTTTTATAATAGTTGAATATTATTATATAATTATATTTTATATTATAAGATTTAAAGAATAAATATAGCTAATAATATTAAATAAATTATATATATATACATATATATATATATATATATATATATATATATATATATATACATATATACATACATATATATATATATATACATATATATACATATATATATATATACATATATATAATATACATATATATACATATAATATATATATATAT